>JAUPMG010023875.1:0-15013 GCA_031762675.1 Pachysandra terminalis | reverse complement strand
CTTAAGTGCTCTTTAAGATTTTAATCCGCATATATACCGGGATTTTGACGTTAAATATTTATAAAATAAAATAATAAGAAGTAACAAGACAGATATCATATTAATTTATAAAATCAAAATTTTTATTCATAATGCAGTTGTATCGGCCCGGCCAACACACACACACACACACACACACACACACACACATATATATATATATATAATATTAAAAAGTGAATATTACAAAATTACAAAAATACCCTTCTCGGTATTTTGAGATGTTACATAATCATTTGAAGTTCAACATATGAATAGTAATTTTGGCATAGAGCAAGATTTTTTATTTGAACTGTGAAAATTGGGGTAATGTCTTTTCTTTGTCGTCTATCGCACGCGATTCCGACAAAGAGGGGAAGTTGTAGACACCCCAATTTGCACGAATGTGCAGTTTCTCTGTTTTTGCAACTCCTGGAATGCTTGGCTTGAGAATTGACAACTTCTAATCATCTTCTGAATTCCATCTCTGCCATTTCTCTAATTCTTCGAAAATCTCAGAATCAAATGACCAAAATACTCCTGGTGACCCGACGTACTCAATTCCTTATCTGAATTTCATTTTCGACTCAAAATCTGAAATCTAAACCAAAAATGTTTTCAAACAAGTACCATATTGACCAGATTTGAGGTCTGAGACAAATATTACCATTTTGCCCCTAATAGGCCTTTTTTGTCCAAATTGCATTTTTTTTAGTTCAAAATAAAATTCTAATTTCAGATTTTATTTCTGTGAGCCAAGAGCTTTAAAACGACTGTGAATTCGCCCAATTCCGAGTTCGGATAGTCATCGGGTCATTTTGAGAATTTTCGTAAATTATTTGCCACATGGCAAGTTTGGATGAGGTAGCACATTGTTGTCGTGTACGCGTGGTGAAAATTTTTGCCACGTGTACACACAAAAATATCTTAACTCCTAAAAAGCATCTTCAACAAATTAGATTCCCATATTTCAAATAAAACCCAAAAGAATTTGTTATTTAAATAAAACCCCTCAAAAAGAAACTTTAATTTGAAAAGACCCCTAATTGAATTTGTCTTATTATATCCTTTTTTATTTCAAAATTCCCCCAAGATCTCCCTAGATATTTCTGGAATTTTCTCAACAATTCCAACCCTTTTCTTAAGGTTGAAGAAACCCCAGCCAAACAGGGCTTATGGTTTTCTTTCAAAAAGGAAAGTTGAGAAATTAAAGGCTCTCTCTCCTAGCCTTTCTCCTCTAGAGGAAAAACTAGAAAGAACATAAACCTAAAACCCTAATCACCCACCTTCACTTCTCCGGTGGCGGCGGTAATCTCCGACGAGCTCACGCCCCTCCGACAAGTCCCTTCTCATCTCTCTCATTCCCTCTTACTGCTCTCTCAGTCACTCAGCATCTCTTTTCCGATTACCAGCAGCTCTCTTCAATCCAACTCACATCTCTCCTTTCTCTCCCATCTCCAACTGCTTCAGCAACACCCATTCTCACCCCTCTCCTCATTCATTTCCTCTATTCTCATCCAACGTCAAACCGATTCAGACCAACCTAACTCCATTTCCACCCAATCGACCTAGGGTCCGCCCGACCCGGGGGGAAGGCGATCACAGTGGCAACTCCATTTTTAACCCGATCGACCTAGGGTCCACTCGACCCGGGGGTGATCACAGCTGGCGACTCCACTGGGGAGTTGCGGGTTTGAGCCACGATTCAATTTTATTTGGCCAAGCAAAGAAAAACTAAATAGAGTCCAGCATCTCATAAAAGAAGCAGCAACTACATGCTCTCCCCATGTCCATTTCCATTCAAGTCCATCAAATCATCCTTGAAGATAAGCTATTGCGCTTAGGCGTGAGCTTTGGAGGCTCACTTTTATAAGTAATAAACATTAACTTTCTCACATATCACAAATATCATACTCATAACCTTGGTAAACAGTAACTTTCTCACATATCACCAATCTCATACTCATGATAGTAAATCTCACTCAGTCTCCAACTGAACTTCAAGTAACAAGCCATACAATCAGTCACACATGAATATGGGTATGAATCAAACATATGATGGAATGGAAAACACACACAAGAATGATAATGAAGATGAATGGTTATGATGCATAATGTTTATGATGAAGTGATGTGGATGAAGTGAATGCAAGTGTGGGTTGTTAGGACTTGCCTAACCATGAAACCAACTCTTACTTCTCCTTCAGGGAATTCTACCCAAGGAATGCGCTAAAACATAACTGACCATTTCCTTTCAGGGATTGGATACCCAAAGGTAGGAAAACACCATAGAACTTTTCTTTTCAGGGGATGCTAACCCAAGGTAGAATGACACCCTAAAACATTTTCTTTCGGGGGATGTGACCCCAAGGTAGAAACCACCATCTTCCTTTCAGGGATTGGATACCCAAAGGCGGGAATTGCCATCTTCCTTTTAGGGATTGGATACCCAAAGGTAGGAATACACCATGACCCACTTCCTTTTTGGGGATGTTAACCCATGGTAGAAATCACTCTCTTCCTTTCAGGGATTGGTTACCCAAAGGTAGGAATACACCATGACATACTCATGCATAAACCTCCACATCAGACCCTTCTAGGAGTTCTTAAAAAAATACACATAAATCACCAGACCCTCCTCACTTGGGAGTTCTGAAACACATAGTAAATCCTCTAGGATCACTCTTAAACTCATGCATACAATGCCTGGTCACATAGGGACCTCACATAAAACACATGTATTTCTCATGCCATTCATGTCTACAACATAAACATCTTATAAACAATCATATCTCATTTATGCATCATACTTCACATAATCTCATAAACCAAAACACACCATATTAGGTCACAACATACCACAAACACAACCTCACAGGGCTAGGATACAGGTCCCCACAAAATTTGGGACCTATTGGGGTTCGGTCCCTTTTTAGGGTCGACCCTCAAGTGGTCCGAACCACTTCGGGTCCCCTTTCGGACTCCCCTCTTCTTCAACTCCATTTCCAAAGACTTTTCACCACTTTTTGGGAATTTCGGACGACCCCAGGGTCAACCCCCAACTCATCCGAACTTCGTATAAACTCCAGAAAATCATCAAAATTCACAATCATTCGTACAATTCATAGTTCAAACATAAAAATACCAACCTATACTCGTAAATACAATCTTTCATGTTAGTTTCACCATCTCTAGTATATCACACATCATAATCCACATATATGCATTTAAATCCAACGTTTGTGTATGTGATCATCTAGTATCCACATATATACAATCCTAATCATTCATACCTATTCTCGTGTTTTTATTCATCATCTAGTATGCACAATACCCATAGATCATCCATTATACATAATCCTATGAAAATAACTATAAGGAGGATCATGGATTCCTACCTCTTTTCCAAGATTTCTCTGTAGATTTCTAGCAATGAGAGTTCACTCCAAACCTCTTCCGATAGCCTCATTTTCTTCCTTAGCCTTTCTTCTTCTCTTTTCTTTCTTTCTCTTTTCTTCTTCTTTTCTCCTCTTCGTCTTTAGCAAAACCCAAAAATTTAGATCTGGTTTCTCCCTCTCTTTTGGTCGTATGATACAAGCAAGGAAGTTTACCCAATAGCCACGACCCAATTTGCAAGGAGATGAAAGAGTTAGGAAACTCTCCCTCCATCCATATGGTTAAAACAAATTGAAATTAAAGGAAAAGACTAACTTACCCCTATGGTGTACAAGGGCCCCATGGACAGGCCTATCCAATTAAGTCCCATACGTTTGGCCCAAGGCCTTATTCTCCTGAAAGTTATAAAATCACACAAGTTAACCCACTACTTCCATTATTATCCCATAAGTCCCCAAACATTCCAATTTTATTACAATTAAGTTTTATTCTGCAAATTTAAGACCTTTAGTCTAATAGAAACCTTCACAAAAGATCTTATTAGTAAATCGTAATTATTTAATATTACTTATGACTTAGGTACAAGGGTCACTACATCCATAATGTAATTACCCCAGCTTTCTAAAAAGGGGAAATCTGACAGTTCTCCGGATAAGTGGGATTTGAATACAGGGTTTTTTTTCAAACAAGCCGCTAAGCCAGGGACCGCATGACACGTGTCTGTCTAGCACTGTTTGGAAACGACCTCCTCTATAAGACAAGGGAGTTGTCAATAAAATATTCAGAATTGCTCACGTGTCGCAACTGCTGACATGCTCCCCCTCCTCCTCCCCCTATAAATAGAAGGAGAGCATGACAAGGAGGGGATTTGAGCCCAAGGACACTAGAGATGAATATCTTACTGCTCGAGGTTCCTACCTTGTATACGTGCTATATCCACCACAACATCCTCTCCCAGAAACATCGTCCCCTTCGATGTAACCTTTTGCCCTCTGGCAGTAAGAAAATTACCCTGTGTAATGTATTTCTTTTGCATTCGAGTTCCCCACAAAGAGGTATCTTGAGACAAAAGTCGACAATCCCGCTTAAAAAGAATGCTTGATTTAAGATGATTGATCACTAAGCCAGAATGCATCTTGAAATCAGCCATGAGTAGTGAAGCTTTGCCAAAGAGAAGGATATCATCAGCAAACAGGAGATGACTAATGGTTCCTCGACCGATTTGTATACCTTTAATAATACCTCGTAAATGCGCCAGTTGAATCTTTCAGGATAGAACTTCCATGCAAATAATAAAAAGAATTGGTGACAGCGGGTCCCCATGTCAAATTCCTCGCTCAGGTTTCAAGTAGTCAAAAGGGGCGCCATTCATCATTCCCGAGAAGGATGTTGAAGATATGCACATATGAATCAGATTAACAATACTTTCCGAAAAACCCAGTTTAAGCATTGTTGTAGTAATGAACCTCCATTCAATTCTTTCATATGCTCTACTAAGGTCCAGTTTCACGGTCATAATGCCACCCTTGCCCTTTCTTTTCATGTGTATAAAAGACCTCATGTGCCAACAAGATATTATCATGAATCGAATACTGCACCATAAAATCCCCTAGGAAAGGACATATAATTTTTGGATGGATGAGTTTCAACAGGTGAACTAAGATTTTCACCAAAATTTTATAAGCCACATTGCAGAGGTTGATAGGTTTGAAACCATCAACACCTTAAGGTTGAGGTTTCTTTGGTATCAGAATGATAAATGAATGGTTAATGGTTTGAACAAATTTTCCCAAAGACATAAAGCTCCTCACCATCTGAACAATATCACTCTGTATTATTTCCCAATAGGTGTGATAGAAGATACCAGAGAAACCATTGGGACCAGGGGATTTCCATGGACAAGTATGTTGCATAGCTTGGTGCACTTCATCGTATGAGACCAGAGCCATTAGACTAGCCTGATCATCCACATCTAAATTGGGTTGAATATTCTCAAGATATTGCCCAAAGTTAGTTGCATTGCTAGATTGAAAAAGTTCAGAAAGGTGTTTAATCATAAAGGCCAATGTGTTTTCGTCCTCGGATGTACTCACCATCATAATTTTGGATATGATCACTACGATTCCACTGGTGACGGATCATAGTGGAAAGGTGGAAGAAGTGTGTGTTTTGATCCCCAGCTTGCAGCCATTGAATTCTTGATTTTTGAGCCCACAACACAGCTTCATGTTTCAAAAGAGTCCACAATATTGTAA
This sequence comes from Pachysandra terminalis, assembly GCA_031762675.1. Lineage (NCBI taxonomy): Eukaryota > Viridiplantae > Streptophyta > Magnoliopsida > Buxales > Buxaceae > Pachysandra > Pachysandra terminalis. Next base: position 9,344 of record JAUPMG010023875.1, on the reverse strand, counting down.
GTAATTGCACTTCCTCATTCTGTGCTAAGACAGAATTATCATTCACCCAATCCTTTTGCACCTTACAAAGATCAACATAAGTCTTTCTGAGCTGTATGTGTAGGTTTCCCACTGATTCCCTGTTCCACTTCTTGAGATTTTCTTTAGTGTTTCTGAGTTTGAACATAATGAGAGATGACGGGGATTCATTAGTGTGACATTTACATGCATTCTGAACAACATTATGACATTGTTCATGTCGCACCCAAAATCCTTCAAAGCAGAAAGGTCGTGTTCTGGGTTCCTTTCTTTCCGTTCAAATAATGAGTGGGCAATGATCCTATTCCGTCCACGCCCATGTTCAATAACAGTATCTGGGAAAAGGAACTGCCACTTTTTGTTACAAGTGCCCTATACATTCGCTCCCAAGTTGTCGCATGTCCGTCTCTTCCATTTATCCAAGTAAATTGATGGCTAGTGAATCTCAAATCCAAGAGGTTGTTATTGAAAATAAAGTTTTTGAATCTTCGGTGAGTGTTTTCCAATGGAGGCACCCCTCCGCATTTATCTTGAGAGGAAGTAAAGGCATTCCAATCCCCACTTAAGAACCAAGGTTCAAGAAAATCCTGAGCAATGGTACTTAAATGATTAAGTTGGTTATTGCGAATGCTTGCATGTGGACTAAGATAAACCATACTCATAAGTGTCTTCATTCTATCAAAATATATCCGAAAATGCAATAGCCAGTTAAAACTTTCACGCATAGTTATATTAATATCATTCGTCCATAATAACCAAAATCCACCAGCTAAGCCATTAGATGGGATCAGAAAATGATTCTCAAACTTCAATTGTGAGATGATGTGTTTGGATTTTCCTATGGGAGCCTTGGTTTCACAAAAAAAACCAGCTGGAGTCTAACAATTGGTATTAGGAATTTAAGCGCCCGAATTGTCGAGGTAATTCCAACTTATTGCTATCGTGGTGCCTGTGATGGCTGATTACGGCCAGCCATCATAACCTCAGTAGAAGCTTCCTCTTGGATGATCATCTTACCCCTTCTATTCGGCATCTTCCTCTTAATTTTTCTTTCTTCAGGTAGACATACACTAGTAAGTCATCCAGTGATTCAACGTTGTACTTCGTAGCATGGTGTGATCCATCAGCCTTATATCTTGCTTGGGCTTTGGCTTTTGGTTTCTTGAAAGTAGATTGCGCCAGTTCATGGATACATGGATCATGGGTTACACTTTCCTGCTGATGTGGTAGTATAGATGAGAGGGGTACTGAAAGGTCCGTGTCTTTATGATGAAATAAACATGTGGTAACCCGGTTGATTAGTAGAGAGAGTATTGATGGTGATAGGATGATGGATTATGGTCCAGATACAGTCATCAAAATAGGAGAAGTTAGAATGGCCTCGTTACTGCCAAGTGTCCAGGAGTAAGATGGCCCAGAACCATGCATCATAGAAAATATCTGAGACCAGCCTTGCTCACGTGATGTATCATAGCCACGCAAGTTAATAAATGATTACCCTGCATCTTCCGGAAGGGATTGCATGTGCAAGTCTGCAGCAGAAGGATGGATACTCAGTGGAATTGCTCTAGTTGGAGTCTCCGTTAACACATGTATTCCAGGTGGTGATGATGGGAGGACCAAGTTAGCATGTACATGTGAACTCAGCTCGCCTGAGTTGAACTCACTTTGCTGCTGGGTTACTGATTCATTTGTGTCATCATCCATGCAGATAGTGACAATGTCTTCACCGGAAAATAGTGGGGAAGAATGGATATGCTTTGTCTCCAATCTTTTGGCAAGACCCACCGGAGCACGCCTTGGTATCATACGCATCCAAGCACGATAACGCGGTCCATCCTCCATGATCAAATGCTTGACTTTATTTGCAGCCACTGCCTTCCTAGTAGGGCGGATTTTTGATTGAGAAAAACAGCAAAGAGTGTTTGTGTGGCCTAAACACCCACAAGTATGATAGAAGATAGGGAGATATTCATATTTAAATGGAAACCAAGTAAGGGTGTTAACTGAATCAAGGATGAAAACACTCGCTGTGGGCGGTTCGTCCACAGGGATGAAGACCTTCACTCTCGCATAGCCATTGTCATGGTTGGACTGAGGGGGAATATCAAAGTTAACAATCTTCCCCATGGCCTCACAAATGGCCTCAACAGCTTCCAGATCACGATGATAAAAAGGTAAATCGATAAAAAGGTAAATCTGTGACATGCACCCAGATGCATGCATATTTAAACAGAATCGTCTTCGGGGAGCTGTGTTGTTACATCCTAAACCTGTAAATATCAATTGATTCTCCAAATTTAAGCTGTAACTCTCACCCCATATCCCTATGGGAGTGGATAAGCAATATAGAAACATAAGCGGAAGTGATAATATAATAATTCTAATAAATATTAAAATAAAAGCTACAATGTATCCTTATTTAATAAATTGAAATAAACTACAATCTAATTACATAATCCCTATAATCTAACTTCTATCAATAAATCCCCTTTATTCTCATAGCTCTCCCTTTGATAGCAATCATTCTTTAACCTGAAAAATATGTCATAAAACATACATAAGCTGAAAGCTCGGATGAGTAGACCTTCAAAGCAAGGTATTTACTCATATCCCAATTCTATGGGAAAATAATAATAATAATGATAAATCTGAAAAAATATATATGATCATAATCATATGTGGATAGCAATTGATTAAGACATGTTCTCTCACCAATTCTCACTTGGTTTGTATACTAAGGATATCCATGGTCATATTTTCTACAATGCCTAACTCTATATGATAATTATGTCATCAAGTCCACCATAAACAAGACAACTGCAATAATATCAACAAGAATATGAAATGCAATGCATGTTCTTTGTGTAGTGACTCGGAACCTAAGAATTTAATAAAAAAAAAAAAGAAATTCAATAATAGAAGAATTCAACAGCCTAGAAATATAAATTTTAGTCATTAAAGGACATAGGTGAACCTTTAAATTACCAAGAGCGTTAAGGATTTAAAATTTTAAGAATAGGAAGCTAAGGTTAAGATACTTTAGAAGTAAGGACTAATGAGTAAATTAGAGAAGAATAGGGTGAAATGTAAATTTTCAGCTAACTTAATTGGGCTTTTGTATCCAACCACAAATCTAGTCGTTTGGCCCCATAAGAGAAGCTCTAGAAGTATTTAATTAATTAAGTAATTAGTAACTGTAATTGGTAACAGTAACTTAGGAGGAAAGTTAACACATAAGGACTAGAACCAAAGAGGTAGGATGCCTATGATGGGAGATTACTTTCTATTTTAAGGGAGGAATTCAAATTCAAATTTTAATTAAGAAATAGGAAGGATGAGAGATTCGGCAAAAAGAGGGGGAAGAGAAATCATTCGGTTAGGAAATGAGAAGAAAGAGGGGAAAAGAAGAAAATAAAGAAAGAGAAAAGAAGAGAAGGAAAAAGTATTGCAGGAAGAAACAAAAGAGTAGAAGAAAATGAGGAGAATGCGAATCTAGATCGGGAAGAAAAAGGAAAAAGATGGGTAGAGGAAGGAGTTTAATGTGAAGGTTAGCTGATGGAGGAATATACAGAGAAGATTATGAATAGAGAAGAGAAAGAAAGGGATTGGTGAGGCAAACAATGAAAAGAATAGGAGAAAAGAAAAGGGAAGAAGAATAAAAGGAGAAGGGGAAAGGCCATGGTAATCCTACAGATCCAAATCTGCAGGACCTTGAGGTAGGGATTTCTATAGTTTCTACGATTGTTATTTTTGTAAGATTATGAGAACTCCTTAGGATGAGCATCTAGATTTCTTATTTTGCATGGAGAGTGTGTGATTGAACCAAGTTTGTATTGATTTATGTATTTGAGATGATAACATGATTTTGTTAGTTTTGAATCATGAGATTTGTGTTGGACATTACATGGGAATGCATGTTTAGATTTTAGGTATTGTGTATAACATTTTGGACTAATGAATGGTAGTGTAATCTATGATTTTGTTTGAGAAATATATGAAATTAAGGTTGTGTGAAGTTGGGCAAGAAGCCCTATAAAAATCTGGAAATTTTGGGCTGAGGAAGACCCTTAGTAGTTGCCGAGCACATCTGCCAAACCCCAAAATTTACTGCCATTGCCACCAAGCTTTAGCACCTGCCGAAGTCATTCACCGAGAACCTATAGAAAGACCCTCTGTAGCGACCCGTGTCTTTAAATTATAATTAATACAATTTAATTATAAGTAACAATGAAAATCCTAGTGAAAGATTATATAGAGTTGTGTATCTAAATAATTGAAATTAGTAGAATTTGTAATTACAACAAAATATAAGGTCCATTGTGTAATATTAGAAACAATGGGGTCACTTAAGTAAATTTTAAAACCTTATAGAGGCTAGGGTTTGAAATGGGCGTGTAAGACAAGGGAGGTGGAGGTGTCTATGAACCAATTCATTAGGGGTGGTTTAGACCTTCCTTTAGTCTGAATTTGAATTAGGAAATTATGGATAGAGATGGGAAGAACTAATTCTCTCCACCTTCTAAAAATGATACATGTAAGCATGGGAAGGTTTCCATAACCTATTCCCTTGCTTTAGTGTACACGATTGGGGGAAGAATACCAAATTTTAGGAAAGAAGTTTTGTTGTAGAGAAAAAGAAGAGACAAGGGAAAAAGATGAGAAAATATAAGGAAAGAAGGAAGAAGGCTATGGAGAAAGAAGGCTAAAGGAAGACTTGGGATCTTCTAGCGTTGGAAGTCTACAGAGAAAGGTTTGAGAAGAAAGAGGTAGGGATTCTCTATTGATCTTACGATAGTTCCATAGATCATAATGATGCTATAGATACAAGTTGGGATTACATGATTTGATGATCTTATATATGATCTAAATAGCTTTGATGTGATTTTGTAGTATTGTTTATATTGGTATTGAATAACATCTATATGAGTGATTTGTATGTTTACATGATTAATAATGTTTAGATTCAAGTTTAATGTGTTTGTGATATTCTTATGAGTTCTTATAGATTAATTATGATATTCTAGATTTATTTCATTTATATTGAATGATTTATTTAATGATGATTTATATAGGTAGTCTTGAATTGATATGTTGAGTTGATTAGATCCATGATGATATAAATCAATTATAACATGTTTAGAAGTAGTAAAATGGGTATGTGGTAGTATAGGCACAAAGTCCAAGGAGAAAAACCTTTTTTGGGCTAAATTTAGGCTCTGAGTAGGACTCTCGGTAGATGCCGAGACATCTACCGAAAATGCCCAGGAAAAACAGGCTCTCGGGATAATCTACCGAGCCTCGGTAGATCATCTACCAAGACTTTTAGTAGGAACCTCGGTGGATACTGAGGATCTACCAAACCCCTAAAATTCATGGGAAGTTTCTATGAGGTGATTTACACTTGTGTGTGAGGTTGATTAGTCTACAAGAAGGATGGTTAAGGCTGTATGATGTAAAGTGTATGATAGGGTTTGAATTTTAGGAAAATAGGCCGGTCCTGAATGTGATATGATGAGATTTTGACTTTAAGGAGTTTGGACATAGGAATTGGATTACAAGATAAGGTTAGGAAGGTAGCAATGTTAGTATAAGGAATTGAGGTGTTTGAATGGTGCTAGCAGCATCCACTGGTCTATCTTATGATTGGTTCTAATGTCTAATTGTCTGATGTATAAGTGGTGTTGGGAGTATCCATTAGCTATGTAGGTGAATGATTGTGATATATGATTTGTGTTTGTGAGTGGTGCTAGGAGTATCCACCGTGTGCTTGTGAGTGGTGCTGGGAGTATCCATTGTGTGTTTGTGAGTGGTGCTGGGAGTATCCACTAGAAGTCAATGGGATTGACTATGTATTGATATGGATGGTTTGTGAGTGGTGCTGGGAGTATCCACTGGAAGTCAATGGGGTTGACTATGTATTGATATGAATGGTTTGTGAGTGGTGTTGAGAGTATCCACTGGAAGTCAATGGGATTGACTATGTGTACTGGTGTATTCCACCATGTGGTGAAAGTCCCTTAAGGAATGGAATCTGTGTATTGGTATGTTCCACCGTGTGGTGAAGGTCCCTTAAGGAATGGAATAGTGTACTGGTGTATTCTACCGTGTGGTGAAAGTCCCTTAAAGAATAATGGAAACGGAATGGTGGCATTCTATCATGGGTATAGGTCCCTTAAAGAATGGAATGATGGCATTTTACCGTGAGTGCAAGTCCCTTAAAGAATGGGTTGAATGGTTGAATAATTGAATGAGCATGTGATTGGGCTAGGCCTAATTATCCCTGCATTGCATGTGCATATGATCCACATTTCATTATGCATACTTGCATCATATCATACTGCATTGATCATTGCACATATTTGACTTGAAGTGAATGTTTGTGTGTATTTTCACATATTGATTGGTTGTGTTTGTGTTTGCGTTTGGATTGAATTGTGTTGTGGCATGGTGGGACCATGTGGTGTATTTGTTTTGCATAGTGGGACTATGTGGTTACTTGTTTTACATTGTGAGACCATGTGGTGTATTTTTTATGCATAGTGGGACTATGTGGTTACTTGTTTTGCATGGTGGGACCATTTGCTGTATTTGTTTTGCATAGTGGGACTATGTGGTTTATGTGTTTGTTCATGATGGGATCATGTGGGTTATGTTGTGATGCATAATGTGGTTACTTGTTTTGCATGGTAGGACCATGTGGTGTATTTGTTATGTATAGTGGGACTATGTGGTTTATGTGTTTGTTCATGATGGGATCATGTGAGTTATGTTGTGATGCATAGTGGGACTATGTGGATTGGGTGGTGAATGCATGATGGGATCATGTGTACCTTATGATTTTTTATGGCGGGACCATGTGAACAAATTGTTTTGATGTGATTTGACTATATGTGTGATTTTCAAGTGTAATGGGATTACAATGTTCTATGTGTTATACATACTAAAAATGTGTGATTTAATGTGGTGATGAGCATGCTAATACATAGCGATTGTTGTAATATATGTTGGGTGAACTTGATTGAATTAACCTGTGTTGTTATCCATCTATGAATATAGTTATTGTCATTTCTTTGGATTTCTCTACCAAGCTTCGGTTGACCCTGTATTGAAACAGGTGACCAGCTCGATTGAGAGATGGATTTGGGAGATGGACTTGCTAGCATGGCTTTCAGTTTCTTAGTGTATAATGAAGTTCATTTGGTTATGTTTTATTATTTACATTGATCTTGATCCTTTATGGACGATTAAGTTGTAATAACTTAGACACGGGTTGTGGTACAGTATATTTATTTAAGACTTCCGCTGATATATTATTTTAGACTCTGATTAACCATGAGATTGGTTATGTGTATTAAATGGCTATTCGCATCCATGCATTGGATCCGAAGGTTATTTCCTTGGAAATCCTCGAGATCCTATATCTCGGATTTGGGCGTGACACCCTCGGTCCCACCGAGCCATCTGCTGAGCTTCCCCTTGTCTCAAATTTTGTGGACATCTTCGTTTTTATATTGTTGAGTTGCCTGTGTTGGATTGTGTGCAGAATGTGTGTAAGATTTTGTTCAACAAAATGTACTACTTACTCAGCTTACTATATACTATGACCATGTATGGTATGGTATGATGTTTAATGAGATCACTAGAGAGTTATAACATGTTATAAGGTATTTTGTATGATGTTAGAATGAGTGAAAGTTAATCATGTGAGTGTGCTGAAATATGGTATGTGGGTCCTATATGATCTCTGTGACCTATGATGTGTTTGAGAGTGATGCTAGATGCATTCACTAGTAACAAATTTTTTGAGAGTGACTAGATGAGTTCACTGGGTGATTGTGCAGGGATCGCTTTTCTACCATGGGAATTATTCCCAAAAAGGAAAGAGGGTGGATTTGCTACCTTGGGTATTATCCCCTAAAAGGAAATGGAAAAGGATATGGCTTTCTATCATGAGAATTATCCCCAAAAAGGAAAGAGGGTGGCAGTTTCTAACTTGGGTCAGAATCTCCTAAAAGAAATGATAATCAAATTTTGGTACTCTTTAGATAAGAGGGACCATGAGGCTGATTGAGCACATTCTTGGGATAGAGTCTCCTAGAGGAGATGTGGGATTGATTTCATGATTAGGCTTGGCCTAACACCCTTTGCATACATTGCATCATCTAATTCGTCAAAAAATTGCATCATACCTTATATTGCATTGCATTCTTGTTTGTTTGTGTTGTTCATCATATGTGTGCTCATGGTACTCATTCGCGTGAATTGGATTGATTGTGTTATGATGTGTGAATTTGGATTGATTTTGGTGTGTTGTGTGATTGTGGATTGAATTATAGTGTAATGTGTGATTGCTAATTGAGTTATAATGTAATATATGGTTTGTGATTGATTTGTTGTATGTGAATTGTATATTAAGTGAAAAGGAGAATTGCTATTGTATAAAAGGAACCATGAGATTTGGTAGCCTTGTAAGGTGATATGTATCATGATAGAGTTCATGAGGACATGGGCATCTATTTAGGTTGTATTTGCGTATGTATTATGACAGAGTTCATGAGGAAATTGATATTTAAATAAATTGAGCATGATTATAACTGTGATGGTATATGAGTGAATACAATGACATGACAGTGAGGTGAATTATAACATATGGATTCTGTCACGACCCAAACCAGTTTAGATCCGTGGATCCATAGCCGGGTCGAATTGCGACTCTCACCCCATATTGCTATGGGAGTGGCAAGCAATATAAGAACATAAGCGGAAGTATATAATATAAAGTTCTAATAAAATATAACATTAATAATTACAATGTCCTTACTTTACAAATTCTGGAAATTAAACTAACTAATCTTTATCAATTATCTTCTAAAATTCTATCTTTAGATCCCCATTCCCAAAGCTCTCTTTAGTGATCCATCTTCCTTTAATAACCTGAAAAACAACAATATAATATCCATATGCCAAAGCTCGTGTGAGTAGACCTTTAAAACAAGGTATTTACTCAACATCCAATGCTAGTACAAAATATAATATATAATATGATGATCTGAAATATATATATAATATGATAATGAAGTCTGAATAATGATGTATGGCGATAAAGATAAATAAACAACAATATGTTCTTTTACCAAATCTCACCTTAGTCTGTATCCTAAGGATATCACCTGGTCATTTTATCATACTATATGCCTAAGTCTACACGAAATCATATCTTGTGCATCATACACAAGATAACATTACTAATATCAACAAGCACATGATAATGCAATATGCATGAAGTCTGGTATTCGAATGGTTCAAATCCCCACACTAACCAA
>JAUPMG010023855.1:0-15014 GCA_031762675.1 Pachysandra terminalis | reverse complement strand
ATTGATCAAGTTGCTGACATACTAACCAAGCCTCTCTCCTTACAATTCTTTGACAGACTTAAAGGGAAGTTAAGTGTGTTCTCTCTGCTTCAACTAACAGGGCAGGGGAGATGAGGAAGCTTAGTTTAAGGGAGAGAGTTAGATGATATGTTCTATAGTCCCTAGCTTTCAGGAAGTCTGTTATTGCTGTTAGTCTGTTACAAGTTAGTTTTCAATCTGTTAGTCTTTCTGTTATTCAGTTGCTAACTGACTTGTAAAGGCTTCCTTATCTTGTATTACTCTAAGGTTCTCCTCGTATATATAAGAGGAACCTTTCTCTTTGTAAATCATTCATTCAATACAATTCTTCTTTCATCACTTTGCTTCTCTTTAGTCTCTCCAATATTCTATCTTTTCAAGTCCATAAATGACATTCAAAAGTGACATATAGGAATATGAGTAAGAACATGTCTTCGAAGGACTCCTTTTAGGGGATTCCTTCGAAGTCAATAAGACTTATCATTCGGAGGTTTTCCTTGAGGACGAGTGAATGTGAGGTTGAAGGGTCCTTTAATAAGGATTTCTTTGAAGTTCACCAAATGTGAAGTATATTAAGGATGACAAGCCCTTATGTTTGTCATTTGAAGGAGACAATATTTTAGCCATATGAGAAGGGTGGCTAACCCTTAGTCTTTTTTAAGGGTAACTAACCCTTGACAAATTGACCATCTCAAAGTGGTTAACTCTATGTAAGATATACAGTAACCATCACTTCTTTTGAGATTTGCTTATCCAAAGAGTTAACCCCTGATTAGGATAGAAATGACTAAAGATCTCAAACTAGGCCAAAAAATCATCAGTAGAGCTGACGTGACTCAATAAAGGTGTGAATGTTGCGTTGCGTGGCGTTCACATGCGTGAGTTAGTGGAGGGAACAAGTAACCACTCTATGAATGTTGTGGCACTGGTTGTTGTATCTTAATTATAACCATACATTTGTGCTTTAAGATCACACCACGTGTTGAAAAAGATTAATTAGACAATAGGATCATCAGTGTTGATGTCAATTAGTTTAATTTATAGATTATATTTCTCTTGAACTAAAACCATATACTTAAAAATGAAAAAAAAAAAAAAAAAAAATCTTCAATGTCTATTCGATAGGATTTTAATCATATTAATGAGAGGTAAAAAAATCCAAGATAAAAATGATAAACGGACCGTTATATCTTATAATAATTAGCTTATTTAAATTTAAATAAAAATTTAAAAGATAAAATAAAAAAAAGTAAATTAACGTACTGTGTTAACACATCACTGATAGGTGTAAGAGAAATATCAAAAAAATAAGAGGTATTTATGTAATTATCAAATAATGAAGTGTAAATGGAATTAATCCTAAATACTACGCCAACAATTTTCTCTATTAAATTTATTAAAGTAAAAATTGAGAAAGCACATTTTTAGTGGTCTTTTGTAAATATGTTAAAGTATATAATTTTTTAAAAAACTTTAATACGTTTTCAATTGGGTTTAAAAGGAGTGTTTTTGCACTGCGCAACCACTCGTTTCTAAAATACTCGTTCTTCTTTTTCTAGATTTTTCATTGGTTGGTTGGTGTATCTTTATAGTGAACAAGGATTTCACATTTCCGTGGACAAGGATATACCATATAATAGATTTGTCATTGCACACTTGGAGATGCAAGAATGCACCACTCGACAAAACTGGATACACCGTCCAGTGAGCCCCGATGTACCAATTAGTAGAAAAAACTGAAAGAGATAGATGTACCTAAAAGAAGTATTTTTTTATTTTTTTTAGATTTTATTTTACCAACGGAAGTTGGCCCGAGTGGAAGGGGCTCGAGTCGCTTAAGCAAGTAGTCTCAGTATCGAGTCCTTGTAGATGCAGCAAACCTTGTTGGGAGAGGTCCCTGCTTCTGCGCCCAACCATACCTCAGAAAAATAGTCCTAGGCTAAGCATGTGGATACCTTTGGAAACCACAAAAAAAAAAAAAAAAAAAAAAAATTTTGAGAATGAGAAGGTACTTTAAGAATGAGAGGTGAGGCTATAGTTCACGAGTACTCGTTCTAAAACTTTTTTAAAAAGTATTAGTATTTTTATGAATTTTAGAAAACAATTATTGACTTTTAAGACATTTACAAAAAAAAAAATATAACTAAAAATAAATTTTCCCATAAAATTTAAAAGAACGATTGTGAAAAGTAACCGTGGTTGGTTTCTCCTTACCACATATCGCTGTATAATCAGCGATGATCCAATTTCGACTCTTTTCTTCTTCGGTGAAAGATCACAGAAGTCCAGAGAAGAAACATGCGTCATGATGTGATTCGTTTCACATCAGTATCTCTGGACACACGCTTTTATTCCTTGGTTTTCGTTTGGATGAAGAGAGAGAGGGAAGGAAGCAAAGCTTGAAACGACAGCGACTAATTCTTAATTCGTTCCGACATTACACGTTACCAGTACCTGAAAACCCTTTCACCAATCCGGAAATTGTTTCCATTCATCGACCACTTCTGCTTTTCGTCCTGTTTACCCGAAATGGAGTTCTCTTCTCTTTCTTTTCTTCTTTCTTTCGCTCTTCTGTTTCATCTTACTCAAAGCATTGCCGGAGAGGTGCTGGTGGTGGTGGAGAAGAGAGAAGATGGGTCGTGGAAAGATCGAGATCAAGAGGATAGAGAACACGACGAACAGGCAGGTCACGTACTCGAAGCGTCGGAATGGAATTTTCAAGAAGGCAAAAGAGCTCTCCGTGCTTTGTGATGCTAAAGTTTCGATCATCATGGTCGCTACTAACAGGAAATTGCACGAGTACACCAGTCCTCACACAACGTTTGTTCATCAAATCTTTCTCTCTTTCTGAGTTTCTGTTCAATACTTGTCTGTGTTTTCCTTCTGATTTCTTCAAATACGTAGAAAAACCCTAGATCTCTTGCGACAAAGATCTTTCTTCATCTTTCCTTTTCCTTTATGTTGTGCTTCAGAACGAAAGATCTTTACGATTTGTATCAGAAAGCTTCAGGAAATAGTCTATGGAACTCGCATTACGAGGTATCTCTCTCTCTATCTCTCTAAGATTTGTTCTTCTGGAAGAGAGTTGATTATTCTTTTCACTGAATTACTTGCAACTTGATGTTTGTAGAGAATGAAAGATAATTTGAACAAACTGAAGGATATTAACAACAAACTCCGTACAGAAATTAGGTAGCCTGAGAGGAGGATTTGCTACTGACTTCTGATTACTTTCCAGATATTTCAATTTAGATCGTGAATTTGTGTAGTGAAATTTCTTGTTAGTAATTTTTTTTTCCTGCACTAATGAAGTTTATTTGGTCACGGTTGAATAGACAGAGGATGGGTGAAGATCTGAATGATCTCAGATTGGAGGAACTGCGCGGTCTTGAGCAGAATATACAAGAATCTTTAATGATTGTTGGTGATCGGAAGGTTAGATTACCTAAATGATCTGCAAATATTTTAGGGTTACTTAGAAGATTATTTGTTCTTTACTTAACATGCAAGCAACTCGAAATTCTGAAGAAACGCCATTTTGATTGTTTTTTCGTCAATATTTTATCGAAGCTATTAGTCTTTGTGAATTTCGGATTTTGTGTCTGTGTTGATAGTTTATGATTGATGATGTTATTTCTTTTTTCTTCAAATTTTGAAGAAAAATCAAAGAAAACACCTAAAACCTCTTAAGTTTGTTAATAATTTTTTACTAAATTAGCGAAGTTTCTGGCTTTTGTTAGCTTTTATCTCCTCCATGCAGCTTTAATTATTGATTTTCACATTTTGAGGAAAAGGAAATTGAGGGCTCGTTTTATCAGAATTTCCATCTATCAAATTGCTGTTGTTTGGAGACTAATGCTATGCATTCGAGAAGTACTGATGATCGAGCCATGCTGTTTTGTGTAGCCCTAACTACATTGTATTTATCATACTTTTGATGGCTGCTCTTGTTACACTTTTTTTCTGAGCTTGTAAGAATAGTGGAACTAGGTGTGAATTCGTGGACGTAGGCACCATTGCCGAACCTCAAAAATCTTTGTGTTTTGTGTGTGCTTGATTTGTGTTTGTTAGAGATAGTGGGTGACTCATATTCCCTAGTCTTTAGATCTAAGGGGGAGGCGCTTGAGGGGCCCCCTGGGACGGAGCGAAGCACCATAGAGAGAGGTCCCTCCCTGGGTCACGGATAACTCGTTGTGTCAGGTCAGTACCATAGGCTTAGGGGATGCGGGGTATGGTAAAGGGTATATTGAGATTTTGCCCTTTGTATCGGGTAGGAGTATAAGTCGTAACCCTAATTCGTTTTTTGACATAGTGGAAACTTCTTCTCTCCAATAGACGTAAGCTTTGTCCAACCACATATAGCTATGTACATTGTTTTGATCTTCGTTTTACTGTATTTATTTTTATTGCTTGATCCCGATCAACAATGTTCTTAAGCACTTTCTTAATTAAGTTTTCTGTAGATATCTCTGTCCTTGTGATTGTCTCATACACCACATAGACTGAAAAGCTCAATCTTAATCTACAATAACAGGAGCACCAGCTTCGAAATCAGATTGGGACTTATAAGAAAAAGGTATGTTAACTTTAAAATTTTATCCTTTGATTCTACCATTTTAACTTCAATAGTCACCAACTTCTGAACTTTCATCATCTCTGTGGCTGCAGTCAAGAAATGCGGAGGAAATAAACAGAAAGCTCCTTCGTCGACTTGTAAGAATAATGTTGTTTCCCTATCTTTTTCTTTAATTCCCCGGCGGTTGGTGTTTGAATGAAATATAAAGAAAAAAATGTTCTAAGAATGATTTTTTTTTTTTCTTTTTTTCTTTTTTTTTAGGATGGGATTGATGACGATTCACAGTATGGGTTAGAGGACGATGGTGGGGACGATGAATCTGCAATTGCATTGACCAATGGAAACTCCCACATATTTGCTTTCCGCCTGCAGCCAAACCAGCCTAATCTTCATATTAATGGAGGAGGATATGGATTTCACAATTTACACCTTGCTTGACCAGCAATTGAGGTAAAAGAATTGCCTTGCAAAAAAAAAAAAAAAAACAGTCTGTGTTGTGACTTGTGATAAGAATTAGCTATCTAAACTTGGATATTTACTCAGCTTTGCTATTCTATGAATCTGCACTTACCTATTAATAATCTCTTGCTGAACTTACAATGAAATGGCTTTCAATGCTTTTCAGTCTCATTTTATTTTGTGTTCCTGGCTTTTATGCTTTTCTTCCCCCCTTTCCTAGCTACTAATATATTTGTTGATTTGGATTGGTCCTGGATGCCTTTATTTACTTGTTTACTTACTGGAGGTGTAATGGTTTTCCTCAGTTGGTTTTTTAGCTCATGCTACACTAATGGAACCTAGACCTATTGTGACTCTATTATAAGTTGGGCTGTCAATGGACCTGATTCGAACCTGATCAGGGTACCTATCCAAATTTGATTTGATTGAAATTCAGATCGAATCGGATCATATATTGCTTATCAAATCCGGTCAGTTTTGGATTGGATTCGAATAATTATCGGATTTTTTTGTAAACCTATTTTATAGTAACAAAATTCAGGGAAAATGAGAAAGAAAATACCATATCCTTTACTTTATGCATAATATATATATAGGTATACAAAATATTAAAACTATAATATAATAACCTGATAGGTCAGGCGGGTTAACCCAAACCTGCTAAAACTCGAGCGGGTTGAAGGGTCTGGTTGGAAACTACCAGCTCTAATTTTGAGTTTTTGCATATTAAGCAACGTTTAAAATGAGAATTGAGAGTAAACTTCAAGCAAGGATTGCTTGAGAGTAAATTTATTTTTCCATCTTTTGGATCTTTTCTTATAGATGGTCCATAGCCAGAATCCGGCTGGTTAATGCTCCAAAGCATACGATCCCCTCATTTGCTTCTGTGAGTCTTATTTCCAGTGGACCAGTGGTCAGGACACCACCTGGAAAAAATAATTACAAGATAACAAAATAAAAAGAAATTGAGTTTCATCACGATTTGGATCCATGGTTCCAAACGTTCAAGGGAAGTCCAATGTATGGACAAATTGTCCACTAAGAGAGCCCAGCCACCCCATTAAATTCCGTCCAATTGGACATAGCCGAGATTGTTTCATTGGTTGGATTAGCTTGGTCAGATTAGCGCAACCCACATCGGAGTGGTCCAAATCCGCATGGTTTCAAGGATCGAACCAATCTGGTACACTAATGCCTACCCGTCCTAGAGGATAGTGGCGCAGCCCGCTACCCAGATAGGTCAGGAATCCGCTGGACATCTCAGCGGCGGGATTGGATGCAATCCCATCTCCAACTGAGACCACTCGACCGATCTCATCCACTTGAAAATTCGTATGCTAGCAGCCCTTGGACGATGGCCAACTCTTTTCTACGAGTATATGAATCAAAAGTAGAATCCTAACTAGTCGGTCGTCTTCCCACCCAGCAAGACTCGATCCTTCTTTCATTGAATTTGGATAGCCATGCCGAACTAAGAGCGGGAAAAACCATTCTCTTGGTATCGAGGGCAGTGGAAGCAGAATTCACACTATCGATATCTCCTACTCCAATCTCTGGTTCCATAGTCCACGAGTGAATGACGGTCAGTAACGGTTTCGGCTAAGATCCAACACTTCTAAGGAAGAATCCAACAAAAAGGAAGCGAGCGGGACTTGTGTGGGAGACATGGAGGAGATGCATTTACACTTCTTCCTGAAGATCACCGTTTTAGACCGGTACAGCCAATCCGGCGACCGTACTGTCAGTCCATTGACCGGTTGGGCCGATAAATTTTTTTTTTAATGGGGATCCAACTTTTGTATCGGATACGAATCGACCAGTATCCGCTGATATCGGCAGTCCGATCCATGATTCCGAGACTTAAAACCTTGCAAACCAGTTCATACAAAGTCAGTCTGGAGGCCGACGCTCTTTGTCTTGTTAGTACGAGTCAGATCAAGTGCTGGATAGCTTAAACGGGCAAGAAGATGTAACCATGCAACAGCCATGAACTATGTATTTAGTGATAGATCATCTGTACTGATCTGCGTTTACATTCCCAAGTTTTCATGCCCCCCTTTAAAAGATATAGTATAGAGTAAGTCGATTTTGTCAGCTTTCTATATATATATATCACGATCGATCAAAGAGAGAGAGAGAAAGGGAGATCACATAGTAGAGGTGGTGGAATGTTTGTCTTCATTCATTGCACCTGCCGGTCCTATGTATTAGTGGTCCATATATATCACTTTAGGCCGAAATAGGGTCTGAAGTAAGCCAAGTTGGTCATTTAAATTTGCTACCTTTTCCCTCAATTCCACCCTGGTTCAAACCATAATGTGGATCTTTTTTTGTTTACTCGTATTTTCACTATTTCCGTGTCTTCACCAAGAATATCTGCTGTGCATGGAATAAGATTCAACTACTCTAATTTCGTTTAATTCAACCACACTTAGGTAATGAAACCGGTCAGTCCAGATCCGGTACAGAACAAATGGACTGGCAATAAAATTTCCAAGTAAAAAAATTTTGGATCAGACTGACGATACCAGTGGGTTTCGGATCGGTCAAGATTGATACTGATGATCCCACAATTTGAAAATTCAAGATGGACCAATAGGGAGAAGCCATCTGGCAGGCTCCCGGGAATAATCTATCATTTTTTCGCTTGAGCATATCTATCCGAATTTTAAAAGACAATTTGATCTTATTCTAAATCCGATAATAGACTTTATGATCTAGACTCGAGATTGAATAAAGACAATTTGATCTTATTCTAAATCCGAGAATAGACTTTATGATCTAGACTCGAGATTGAATAAAGACAATTTGATCTTATTCCAAATTCGAGAATGGACTTTATGATCTAAACTCGAGATTGAATAAAGACAATTTGATCTAATTCCAAATCCGATAATAGACTTTATGATCTAAACTCAAGATTTAATAAAGACAATTTGATCTAATTCCAAATCCGATAATAGACTTTATGATCTAAACTCAAGATTTAATAAAGATAATTTGATCTTATTCGAAATCCGAGAATAGACTTTATGATCTAAACTCGAGACCAAATAAAGACAATTTATTCTTATCCGAGAATAGACTTTATGATCTAAACTCGAGATCAAATCAGAGACTATCTAAATCGAGATAAGAGTGATGATCCTCAGAGTTTCACATCGGTTACATCAAAACCCTCACACACTGGGTAGTTATCGAAGGAGCAATGACATTGCCTTAGTCATAAAGCAATCTGGACTTCTTTCTATGTCCCAAAATGGGAACCGCTTTAGGATAATCGTTTGACAAATATAAAAGCATTCGAGATCGCACTCGTAATCAAGTTAAAGTCATTATCCTTAGGATATCTAACTCGAGGACAACGTCCCGAGTTCCTTAAACTATTTGAATAAATAAGACAAAAGGGAGAGGGGGAATCGAGATACCTAAAGAAATGGTGACCCAGAGAAATGTTCCATCACTCACGACGGTCGTTGGCAGTTGACCAGACCCACATGGGCGATGTCACATCAGAGAGACTGAGCACAAGGCATAGATTACTTGCATACTTGTATAAAGTGGCAGCTGACAGTCAAGGTATGGGCCATGACAAGTGGAATCATCCTATTGTGTCTGGCCTCCGATGATTGACACTTGTCACTTACACCTTGTTTGAGAACTTTAGCTATAAAAGCCCTCATTCTCATTGAAACATGGAGGACAACACTAGGTGTAAGAAGGAGAACCGGCTGACAATTCAAAGCCTCTGACCTAGAAGCTTTTTGGCCTTTGTGCTATCTATGATCCATTCCTTGGGAATTTCAAACCTTTTCCTCAAGTCTATTCGTGATTTGACCTACTTTTGACAAAAAAACTTCATATTGGAACGTCTATCAAGTTTAGGCCAATATGAGGCAGGCTTTTGAACCGACTTATTCTATGTAGTTAAATCCGTTTTGTTAATCATTTTTAGGGATCAACAATATTAACTTGGACCGTCTAATTTATAAATTTGAATATAAAATAAAATAAAAACACCAAATCGATTATTGCAACTGATAAAGATCAATTCTGATTGTATCAATCACCAAACCGATTGTGGGGACCAATTTAGATCGATTCGAGTTGTATCAATCCGTTAAGAATCTTATAATACAATTGTTCGTATCGTGGTTTAGGACCGCATTGCTCATCATTCAGATGGCTTCATTGTTGGTTAGTTAGGTGTAATAACGATCGAATATCGTACAAATTGTATGTGACCACTTAACATTTGACTGTGGTTGGTAGCATCCGCAACCAAATTTGAAAAGTTTTCCATATATTCCTATTGCCTTGCCGCCCCCATGAACTGATTGATGTAAAAGCCAGATATCATTCCTCCAAAAGAAAGTGTTTTCTTTGTTTCTTTTGTTTTCAATTCACGTTTTTTCGTATGCACGGTGATGACTGTTTTCGTAGAAGATCAAATATATTAGAATAAAATAATAATTAATATAAATGAATCGGTACGATCAGTTTTCCAAGTAATAGGAAGAAAAGCCTGTTTCAAAACAGTTTAAACCGTCACGTTCACGTTATGTTAAGAGCGTCTTTTTTCGTTAACTTTGAGCTGTAAATAAAACAAAGAGAAGATTCAAGAAGAAAGAAATATTGTAATAATTGAAAAAGTTAGTTATAATGCAAATTTCAAAATAAGAAAATTTCAGAGTATGAAAGACTTGAAGTCTATAACATGTATAAGAAATACACGTTGTAACTGACTATTCTCTTTCTCTTTCAGTGTATTTACTCAATGTTATTTTTTATTTCTTAAATTCAGAGAAGTCTAATATTCTGCAAACTTCAGATTTTTTTCAGATTCTCTTCAATGGAGAATGCGTTTTGCTATTTGTAGAGAGTTTATCCACTCTAAATAGGACAAATGTCACTCAGTTAAGTGTTCAGAGAGGGACCCTCATGTACTAAACACATCTTGAGTGACACGTGATTTTAAAACATATCCTAAATGACACGTGTTCTTCAACACGCTAAAGTTATTTCCAAAGAAAGAGGCAAATCATTTGAAACATTAAAACATGTTATGTGATAGGTTGCTTTGGAACTTGAGCAACACGGATCGGATGACGCGTGTAACTTTAATATAAATCCCAATAGCAACGTCACCATTCTTACTGTCATTCCAAAAAAGACAAAATCTCATTTAGATAAGTTAGAAAGTAGATATTATAAGTAAGTGGGGTTTTACCACGTGTTGCTCATTCTGAGAGTTCGTCTCGATCGATTTTTTAGAAGACACTTCAATGTCATAAATACCTTTTTAAATTTATATTTCGAGGGAACTCCCTTTGGCGGCTATCTTCATTAGAAGGAAATCAAGAATAACTGTATAGTTACAAGGTGATCAATGTATTCTCGAATTACCCATATAGAGAACTCAAAGTTGAGTTTCTCATCAGAGAACCTGTTTTCATAATCAATACTCCCTGTAAAGAAGAGTTTATTTTGAAATCTTTTAAGATTTATAACTATAGTAACCAATTCGAGTGCCTTCTACGTGTTCTACGTGAATGAAATCGGAAGTAAATATGTTTCTTTGTCAATTCCTTAAAAGTAAAGTGAGTGGACGTTCTCAAAGTCCTTAGGAAACCTATATTCAGAAAATACTTCCGGATATGGCGTGCCTTTGACTTCTAAAGCCCTTTCTATTGAGAATTTGCTTCTGACAGTGAAATATACTCGATGTATAACTAGAAGTCAATTCATAATAATGAATAAGAGCGACTTCGAGTGTTAGTTTGTAATTCGGATGCATAAAAGAGTGAATTCGAAGGGGCAAACTCAAATCTGTGCCTTTCGAGGATGACAAAATCCTTTGTCTTTTTTAGGGTGACGGGTCATTTAACGAATTGACCATCTCAGGGTGGTCAGCCTCGAATTCTTCTTAGAAGGAAGAAATATGCCTCATTTGAATTCACTTTTAGTAGGAGTAAATATACCTCCTTCGAATTCACCATCTGGAGGTGGTTGGCATTCGAAGCCTTCCTTCGAAATTCTCCTTCAGGGTCATCTCTCGGACTTATCATTCGAAGCCTTCCTTCGAACTTGTCTTTTAAAGGTTCCTCGGATTTGTCCTTCGAGGTCGTCCCACGGACTTATCCTTTCAATTTGCCTTCGATTTTTCCTTAATAGGAGAAAATATACCTGCTTCGTGATATTTTTGAGACAAAACAAGTGGTCCTTCGAAGTCTATGGATATGATCCAAGAATGACTTCTGAGTTAGAAGGTACATAAAGTTTCTTCGAATGTCTTCCCTCGAGGATCTTTCTTTAAGCGGAATACCTTTAAAATGTAAAGATATGTAATACAACTCACTCGAAGTCTGTTCTAGAGAATAAATAGATATGAGTTTGAAGTTTTCTTTGAAACTTTAACTATTTGAGAAGTCTATTAGGGGTAGCATGCCCCTAAATATGTTCTTCGAGTAAAATAGGGCCTTTCGAAGGAAGAGTAAAATCTTTTTTCCTTCGAGTGCTTAATAGAAAGTGTGCCATAGGAACATAAGTCCTCATCCTTTTTAATATTTCAAGAATAATGTTAGTGCTTGTTTGTTAAGTTTGGGATACGTAGCATTCCCTCACAAGTTGGAATTCAAAAAATTTGCTTCTTCAAGAAGTCTTCCTCTTTGGTGATAAAGACGGTCAGATATCTTTGAGCCGGTTCAAATATCACATTTTTACCAAATGGTTCAATCACCATACAACAGTTATTGACAAGTGGCACATAAAAGCCAGCTGTACAGTTATTACAATTTTGTTAAATAATTTAGTGTATACGGTTATACCAAAAAACATATACACTCTCTCAAGATAGTGCCACGTATCTAATGAAATTTAATTAGCCGACTTGATCAGCAATGCTTATATGGTGATTGAAACATTTTTCCATTTTTATGCTAGAAGATATGAGTTCGTATGTTTGAAAATTGTAGTCTAAGAAAGTTAAAAAGCATTTTTTTGTCTTCGCGTGGATTCGAAGTTCAAAGTTCAAACCCACGTTTCATCATTTAATGGACTTGGAATTGGTATTTGATGCAAATCAGATCATGGTTCCAATAAATCAAATCTAATTCAATCAAAATACAGCGTCCAACCAGATCAAGATGAATCCGCTGGATCTCAGGTAACATCTAGGGGACTAGGAGTCTTCTAAATTTCGAAGACTTTAACTCTCCTCTTATTTTAACTCAATCTCTTAAGCAATAGGAGTGAGTCTCACACGACACAAACTAGCCTAGGATGAATGTCGCTAGCCTAGTATGAATGTCCTATCTATGAGAATCCAAGTCGACTCATCCAAGTGGGCAAATCGGTCGACCCATTCAATATATCTAATAGAAGAAATAAGGTTCAAAAAAAGGGAGAATGGAAAATTGTTGTGTTGAAACTTTAGATTTGGATATGATAATGGCAAGGAAGGAAAAAATAAATAGAGAAATAACAAGATCACAAGCACATTGTTTGTTTGAATCAAGCAATAAGGATAAACAATAAACAAAGATCAACAATACACATAGATTTACGAGGTTCGGTCAAATTTGCCTACATCTTCGGGAGAGAAGAAGGTTTTCCACAAAATCAAAGAGAAATTAGAGTTACAACTCATCTCCTTAGGTATATATGGGACAAATACCTGATCTCTAACACACAAACGATTTACATAATTCGACACAAAGTTTATATTTACGAGCGAAGATCGAAAAAGATTTCACTACGAAAAGGATAAATAAAGAGATTAAGAATGAACTCTCTTGCTCTCAAAACCTCTTACAAACTCGAGTCAGGACGGGTCGAGTCTGAACCCATCATGAATCGGATCGAATCGAGTCGAGAGTCCACTCCCAGATCCCAGTGAGTCAATGAGTCACTCACCGAATCTGAATTCGAGACACCCACATAACAGGAACCTCTGTTGTAAATGGGGAAACCTTTGTTGTCTGCTAATGAATCCTAATTTTATCAAATGAAATGCCTTAAAAAGCACCCTATGTCTTTCTGCTCGAGCAATAATGAAGCATGGGGAGTAAGGAAGAACCAAGCTATGTTCTCCATCCTCGTTTTTGTTTTTCTGTTTTTTTTTTTTTTGTGTACTAGTCAGGCTAATACATATTATATTCTCTCTCTCCAGTGCAGCTCCACGTCCCTTTGTTAGGCCTTAGCAGTCACCACACCTATATTTGAACTAAAATCCCGTCCAAATGAACCGTATTTCAAGTATAAAATAATAGTATATATGTGCAATATTCTTTTCTTATCTCTTTCGGATGCCGACAACTCCTATTTTCATCTCTCTTTATCTAATGTTTCTTGAAGATTCTCTTAAGATTGTTCATATATTTTGTTTGAAAAAATATGAGTTTGTCATCTAGCTAGCTTTAGAGATTATATATATATATATATATATGTCCCACTCTTTTGAATCATCGAG
Source organism: Pachysandra terminalis (assembly GCA_031762675.1). Classification (NCBI taxonomy): domain Eukaryota; kingdom Viridiplantae; phylum Streptophyta; class Magnoliopsida; order Buxales; family Buxaceae; genus Pachysandra; species Pachysandra terminalis. The sequence goes on along the minus strand of JAUPMG010023855.1, from coordinate 1,491 downwards.
AGTGTAACTGAGTCAAAGAGTGTGATGATCAAGCTAAAGACCCATTCACGGGAGCTTTTTATATTTTTTATTTTGGGACCCAGTTCCCAACAATCAAACCCATGAAATGATATTTGTCAGCCATGGATATGGTTTTGATTGGTTTGAAATCATCTTTTTCTCTTCTCTCTTCTTTCGGTAGGTATGGGATATGGGCAAAGTGGGCCTAGTTTGTGTTTTGTTTTACTTTCCATTAAAGAGTATACTCTCTCTAGCGGCTTCCATTTCAGAGTCAGACACCCATCCCTCCAAACCAATCCAATCCATCTAAACTAGATTGCAGCAGCAGAGCGAGAGACTTGTATTCTTTTCTTAAGAGAAGGGAAGATGGCTTTTTAAGCTTTCAAGTAGGTGGAATTCTTTGGTCAAAGGCCGAAAAGGATGTGATCGAACGCAATTCTTCCGGCCAAATGGTAAGATAAGATCTTATAAGCGGGGACAAGATATGGGTCCCGCATTGTATGGGTCTCGTTGAGATTCATTCTTTGGTAATTTCATATCAAAACACTAACTCCGTAGGTAGGTAGGTATCCGATGAAGATGTATCTTAGCAACATTCTTCTTGTTTTCTTTGTTAACGGATAAAGATTGGAGTGAGTTTCCACTAGTTTCATCACCCAAAAAACAAAAGAGAGATCCCACTTGTTCAAGACCATCTCCGTCACATTTGGACTTTTTTTTTTAAACCATATCGTATGCAGCAAAATTTGCAGTATATCAGTTGGAACGTGTGTATATACACTTCACACATCTAATTATTTTTTATATAATTATTAAAATATATATGCAGCGTGCATACGCACACTCGAATTGATACTTCATCATTTTCGCTCTAAATGAAATGTTCGATCTCACTTCTTTTAGCTATCTATTGTTATTCTTTAGTGACATGGTAAAAGACCAACACAAGAAATTGGATAAACTAAATCCAAATCCGTCCGTTTGATAAACGAGTTGAAATAATTAAACCCGCAGGCCGCATCCAATTGGATGTGAATCTTCCGTGTTGAATCCTATGTGCCGAGGTATGTGCTGTGAAATACACTGAAGGACAAAATTATAATTTTGCCCTCATCAAAGCAAGCAAAATTACAATTTCACCCTTCGGTGTGTTTCCCAGCACACACCTTGACACACGGGATTTCAGCACAAAAGATCTTCATGCCATCCAATCAACCTTAACCCATTATATCATTCTTGACCTCTTCGATTTTGGACGCGGATCCCTTATTATGAACACGCCTGTTATGGGGTGTGTTATGTTGGAATTTGACTTTTAATTCAAAACCGTTTTGGTTTTTTAAAACCGGTTTGTTTTTAATTCAAAACCGTTTAACTTTTTCAAAACCGTTTTGCCTTTTAAAGGAGAAAATCATTTGGATGTTTGGAGCCGTTTGGATCAAAATGGCTATAAGCCTTAATGATACAAACGGCTAGCTTCTAGCTCTTGGC
>JAUPMG010023844.1:0-15015 GCA_031762675.1 Pachysandra terminalis | reverse complement strand
AAATAGTTAAGTTAAAACTTTAAAACCCCTTATTAATTGACTCTTGGCATTTCACAAGTTGAGCTTTCACGAGCCAAGCCGAGCCTGAGCCTTAAAAAAACTTGCGAGTTTGAGCCGAGCATGACCCCAAAATTTTTTACCGAGCGTGAGCCTTACACAGATTTTACGAGCCCAAACCAAGTTGGGAAAAGCTCGGCTCGGCTCATTTACATCCCTAGGCACGGCACGACACGAATTAATTTCGTGCTGGCACTTGTGTCCGTATCGGATTCAAATCCATGTACATTATTATATATATATATATATATATATATATATGTAAAAGATGGATCATATTAGATTATAGATGTATTTTAGTAAAAATAAAAAATAAAATTATGACCTTCACCACATTTGTTAACAGCTCATGGGGGACTATACAATGCACACTAATTGTTTAGGTACTTGTGTTTTTCCACTGTTCCACATAAGGTCACCTGGACTTTTCCACCCACAATAATAACCAAGCCTGATGTAGAGATTCCACAATTGATTTCCACTAGTCATGGCGCCACTACAACCCCAACTGCTTTTTCTCTTTTTCTGATCTTGTGATCTTTCCGTTATCTTGTGATTTGGAAGTCTTCATCCATTCTAAACACTCATTTTTTCTTTTCTTTTTCCTAACATCAGAAACGTTTTCTTTGTTAGTTGAACAGTTTTTTAGGCTGCCTCTGGCCTGGTTTGAGCTTTTGGATAAGCACTCATGGGATAAGTGACTCAATGAGAGCACTTATCGACAACAACAATAAGCTACTTGAAGAAAATAGTGTTTGATAAATACATTTATTTAAGTGTTTATAAAAGTTTAGGGGTAAATTTGGTATTATAAAAATATTATCAAAGTTTAGAAATAACATATATTTAATTCCTTTTTAAAGTTTAGGGGTTATCAAATACACTTTTAATTTAAAAAATACTTTAATAAGCTATAAACTGAATTAAGCACTTATATCTTATATAAGCAGAGCCAAACGCAGCCTTTGCTTAATTCTCCAACATTGTTCATCCCTCGATTTCAATTCCAAGCCCAGACCATCTTGCCCAATCTAGCCGCCTAGTTTCATACTTGGTTTGGACTTGGGTTACATAAAGTTTGGGCAAGATTCAGACTTCAATTAAGAGTCCTAGATGTGCTTTGGTCCAAGTTCAAGTTTGGTACTTACCAAAATGGCCTGGTCCATAAATAATTAGGCTGCATTTGATCCAACTTGTGCTTTTGGATAAGCACTTATTGGATAAGTGGCTCGATGGGAACACTTATCCACAGCAACAATAAGTGCTTACTTGAAGAGCCCACACGTGTAGTGGTGTTAGAACCATTTGATATACATTTTTGTGCCGTTCTCTACAGCTTGAGCCTTTAGAGTAAGAGGTGTTTAATCAGGTCATGTTTGCCAAGATAGTCTTTAATTAGATTGAACGACGGTACTGATGACCCCGGTTTTGTATGCATATATGTGGCACCATATCGTTGGTAGCACATATGGCACACCTTTATTTTTAACACAATAGTGTTTTTTGGACCAATTTTGGGTCTGCGTACACTATTCACCTGGCACTATTCATGCAAGTGCTAATCTTGGATTACTATTAACCCGGCACTATTCATGCAAGTGCCAATTCCGAGTTACTATTCACCTAGCACTATTCATGCAAGTGCCAATCCCGGATTACTATTCACCCAATACTATTCATGCAAGCCCGAGTTATTGGTCACCCGACACTATTCATGCAAGCTTGGATTACTATTCATAGCACTATTAATACAAGTGGCAATCTCGGGTTACTATTCATGGGCACTATTTATGCCCCAGTTACTGTTCACAGTACTATTCATGCAAGTGCCAATCCCAGATTACTGTTCACTTGGCACTGTTCATGCCGACCTTGCATTTATTGCTCATTTTGACCTGCTTCTTGTGATGTGACAGGACAGAGGAGCAGACCTTGGGACTAATAAACCTGACTCCCTTTTTCTTAAAGAAAAATGGGAAGTCTTGTCAAGCCTTTAAGAAGGGTAGACCTTGGGACTCTCAAAAGAAAAAAGCTGACTTCCCTTTCAGGGAGAAGGGGGGGGGGGGGGTCTCCTCAAGTCTTTAAAAAGGGACTAGAGGGTTGGCTGAAAAAAATGGGGGAGGAGACATAGAAAGAGGACTAAGGGTTGGTTGGAGAAGAAGGAGAGGCACAGATGGAGGGTCTCTGGACCATGGAAAGCAGAGAAGAAGCAAGAGATTTTCTCTTTGTTCTTTTCTCTCATCTTATCCTCAGACCTTGTAACATTCTTCCCCATGTAAATCTCTATATTTCAATGAGATGGAAAACGCCCTAAAGGGTAACCTATAAACGTAGGCGCATTGGTCGAACCATGTAAATCGTGTTCGCCTATTTTTTTCTCGCATTTTTGCTTGTTGGATTGACATAGAGTCGTCCGTACCGTCGATTTTCCGGTTTAGGCGAACGGTTGGAACGCCCCGGATCCCGAAGACCTTATCCACTTCAAATTTGGCCGAAATCAAGCGATTATCGGCTCATTTGGCTTAAACGTGATTACATGCCGAGTATTTACCATTTTGGGTATAACCATTTTGGCGACTCTACTGGAGACGTTCATCCTATGCTTCTCTCCAACAAATTGGTATTTTTCTAGAACTATAAGCATGAGATCACTCTCCATAACAGGTGACATCTGCCTCTTTTACTTGGTTATTATCTATTGAGGTTATCTCCTTCCACTGTTTGTCTGCACATTTTTTTTTGGTTAAAGAAATGTTGATAAGTGACTTATTTATCTGATATAAAAAATAACTGGAGGATGAATCAACTATTTCCTAATATCTATGTATACAAGTGGAAGAGTATCTAAAATATTTTCTTCCTCGACCTCGGACTTTGATTCGGCATCGGAATCTCTATTCGAGATCCCTACACTTCAATAAAATCAGCCCTCCTTGATTCTTTAATTGTTTATCTAATGAATAAAACAATTTAGATGGGCCCTGCTTCAACAAAACCGACTCTCTTTTTTGTTTTTCTCCTATTTTTACCGCGGTTTCTCTCGACCGTTTTACGACCTTGACCCCTAGCTCCACGACAACCTCTCCCCAACCTTGAGGTCTTAATCCAAGGTTGGTCTCACTCGAGGCGAGAACCACAATCCCTGGCTCTCGCCAAGTCTCGGCCTCGAGTTTCCGGCTCTCGTCGAACTTTGACCCCTCTCCCACGACGGTTTTCTCTCTCGAACCTCGGCGAACTTTCGGGTTTCTCTCTCACTTCTCGAGATCTTCCTTTTTCATCCATTCAAACCGACAGCCTTTACCTAACATTTACCAACACAGATACAGGTGTCCTATTTACATATGTAGCCTCTTAAATGAGTATTTTTTTTTTTTTTTTGTGAAAACCTCTTAAATGAGTTGGTTGTTTATTCAAAGTCAAAAACAAAAAAAATTCATATATAGAGATGATCGCGTGGGCCTGTCTCCGTTCTTTTTTGCTGTCAACACATTGAAGCAAAACCAAAACAGAGGGCATTTTTACAATAAAGAGGAGGCTATATCTTTAGACAGAGAATTGTTTTTTCTCGTTTTAAGATGATGAACACGTGGAGGTAAAGATTGTCTCTTGAGGATGATCTTCATAGCTGAAATACTGTGGTGCGCATATGCGTGTTATGTGGCGTCTTAATTTGTTCTTTTTTTTTTTTTTTTTTTTGAGCTCGAGCTCTGTTTTGAGCTTCGTCAAGAGTCTCGACTTTCACCCACTCTCAACTCGGACGCATTTCTGGTGTTCAGATCTCGCTTTAATGGACACTTTCAATCTTTGATAGCAGAATTCCTTAATTATCCGCTATCCAGACAAACTTTGCTGTTCACTTGTCTATTTCGAATTTATAATCTCAAATTTCATTACTGATTAAACATACGATGGAATGGTTTGTAAAAACGGATCACTTTTACTCAAGCTTAATATCAACTGCTCAATGTATTATTTAACATGTTATTGTAACAATTCATGAAATATTGCGTACTGATGTATAGTTTTTATCAATCTTTTAAGTGTGGACCATAAAGATCATATCATTTACACATGAGATGCTTGGCCTTTTAATAGTGGCTCATGCCCCATACATATGTAATGTTTATCTTGTTGGGAGCTTACACCTTGCACGTCTGCAATATCCACTCGCTGGGGGCTCACACAACGTGTTTGCGATGTCTAACATGTTATATTTTCAGCGGGCTAACCCCCTCGAGATGGTCAATTCACTCATCATGTTCGTCATAAGGTAGACCCCTTTCAAAGGTCATGAGGCCGGATTAAAACCATATGGCCGGATATAAGGTAGACCCCTTTCAAAGGTCATGAGGCTGGATTAAAACCCTATGACTGGATATAAGGTCGACTCCTTTCAAAGGTCATGAGGCTGGATTAAAACCCTATGGCCGGATATAAGGTAGACCACTTTCAAAGGTCATGAGGCAGGATTAAAACCCGATAGCCGGATACATGGTAGACTCTTTTCAAAGGTCATGAGGCCGGATTAAAACCCTATGGCCGGATACAAGGTAGCCCCCTTTCAAAGGCCATGAGGCCAGATTAAAACCCTATGGCTAAATATAAGGTAGACCCTTTCAAAGGTCATGAGGCCGGATTAAAACCCTATGGCCGGATACAAGGTAGAGCCCTTTCAAAGGTCATGAGGCCGGATTAAAACCCTATGGCCGTATATAAGGTAGTCCCCTTTCAAAGGTCGTGAGACCGGATTAAAACCCCGTGGTCGGATATAAGGTAGACCCCTTTCAAAGGTCGCGAGGTAGGGCTAACTCCTCTACCAGATCCCGAGGCAATGCTAAACTCCTTACAGGATATAGGGGTGACTCTCCTCAAACAGTTGAGGTAGCGGCCTAACCCACCCCGAGATGGGCAATTCGTCATCGGGTTTGCCACCGCGAGATGGCCAATTTGTCATTTATTATGTTCTTCAGCGGCCTAACCCACCCCACGATGGGCAATTTGTCATCGGGCTTGCTACCACAAGATGGCCAATTCGTCATTTATTATGTTCTTCAGCGGCCTAACCCACCCCGAGATAGGCAATTCGTCATTGGGCTTGCTACCACGAGATGGCCAATTCTTCAATTATTATGTTCTTCAGTGGCCTAACCCACCCCGAGATGGGGAATTCATCATCGGGCTTGCCACCGCGAGAAGACCAATTCGTCATTTATTACGTTCTTCAGCGGCCTAACCCACCTTGAGATGGGTAATTCGGCATCGGACTTTCCACTCTAAAATGGTGAACTCGTAATGTTATGCTTCCCACCGGAGTGCACTCATGCCCCCCTTTCGAGTGTCATGAGCGCAGGGGGCTAATGATGACCCCGGTTTTGTATGCATATAGTGGCACCATATCATTGATAGCACACATGGCACACCTTTATTTTTAGCACATCAGTGTTTTTTGGACCAATTTTGGGTCTGTGTACACAATTCACTCGACACTATTCATGCAAGTGCCAATCCCGAATTGCTATTCACCGGGCACTATTCATGCAAGTGCCAATCCCGGGTTACGATTCACCTGGCACTATTCATGCAACTGCCAATCCCGGATTACTATTCACCCGGCAATATTCATGCAAGTCTGGGTTACTGTTCATCCGACACTTTTCATGCAAGCTCGAATTACTATTCACAACACTATTAATACAAGTGGCAATCCCGTGTTACTGTTCACGGACACTATTTAAGCCTGGATTACTGTTCACAATACTATTCATGCAAGTGCCAATCCCAGATTACTGTTCACTCGGCACTATTCATGCCGACCTTGCATTTATTGCTCATTTTTACCTACTTCTTGTGATGTGACAAGACAGAGGAGCAGACCTTGGGACTAATAAACCTGACTCCATTTTTCTTAGAGAAAAAGGGAAAGTCTTGTCAAGCCTTTAAGAAGGGCAGACCTTGGGACTCTCAAAAGAAAAAAACTGACTTCCCTTTCAGGGAGAAGGGGGGGGGTGTCTCATCAAGTCTTTAAAAAGGGACTAGAGGGCTGGCTGAAAGAAAGGGGGGAGGAGAGACAGAAAGAGGACTAAGGGTTGGCTGGAGAAGAAGGAGAGACACAGATGGAGGGTCTCTTGACCATGGAAAACAAAGAAGGAGCAAGAGATTTTCCCTTTGTTCTTTTCTCTCCTCTTATCCTCAGACCTTGTAACATTCTTCCCTATGTAAATCTCTATATTTCAATGAGAAGGAAAACGCCCAAAAGGGCAACCCATGGACGTAGGCCCATTGGCCGAACCATGTAAATCGTGTTCTCCTATTCTTTTTCCCATTTTTGCTTGTTGGATTGACATAGCGTCGTCTGTATGGCCGGTTTTCTGGTTTAGGCGAGCGGCTGGAACGCCCCGGATCCCGAAGACCTTATCCACTTCAAATTTGGACGAAATCAGGCGATTATCAACTCAATCGGCTTAAACGTGATTACATGCCGATTATTTACCATTTTGGGTATCACCAGTACAGGAGCTGCAATATATGACTCCGCCTTAATTTTCTCAACAGCTTTCTGCTTCCAAACTCTGCTGCCCTTTTCTGCAAAGGAACTTAAGAGCTTCAGCATACATAACTCCAAAAACCAATCAACCAGTAAGAGGTAGCTCCTATTGTTCTTAGGTTCTCTAAGCATATAAACACACCGTCTTTGGCGAGGTTAAACAGGGTGCAATGCATCATATATCTCCTCATGCAAAGGTAAACAATCTCATAAATACAAGTTACTTAAGAGGTATTCTGGTCTACCTCACCAGGTTCGGTTAGTTGGTGAGACAGCTTTTTTGCCATCCAGAGCAATGATGTAATTAATCCAGATTATCCAAGAAGCCATGTGGACAATATGTCAACACACATGAGCCCCATTAGTACTCGTGGATTCTGTAACTTGCAATAGCAACCAAGGTTTTATATTTCGATATCGCTGGACATGTCGGTAGATTTTTCTAGTTTCACCAAGTTGGAGAATTTTTGGGAAAATATTTCACTACATTTCACCTATATTTTGCAATATTTCGACAAAATGGGGGACCTCTATTTCTTTTCACTGATATTTCTTAAAATCCATGCAAGTGGCATGACATTGGGGCTGGAACTTAATATTTGAGGTGGGTTAAAGTGAAAGTACTACACTTGGACACGTGGGGTCTTCCAAATCACCGACCATCATATTTCTAAGTCTCGAGTGATTCACCAAATTAATTGGCCTCTATAAGTCATATCCCATTTACCTTTAATGACATGGCCATGGAAGTTACTTCATTCTTGTCATCTCCAGACTGTTGAGATTCCTGCTTTAATGGTTCCTACAATAGACCAGCAAAGATAGACAAAGTAAAGTGGGACTTAGACACATAAAACGAGCATGAAAAATAAAACAACGAAAAACTATGAAAAAGTTAGAATTAGTCCTTAGGAGGAACAAATGCGGCCTCGCTTTTTCTTTTGTTTTCAGTTGCTTTTTGCTCCTGCTGCTCCTGTTTCTCTTCCCACCTCTTTGTAAACTTCTTCTTGTCACTTAAGAAGTACTTACCACTTTCAAGTTGGAGGTCAATCTGAAAATAATTCAGAGCATGTCATGTTTAAATAATAACATTATGGACCCAAATCGTCCCACTTGTAGGTCAAGAGATGACTCAGAATAAAATTGTCTTTGATCTGACACTTTCACGCCAGTCCCCAAAAAGACAGATAATTAATGCTAATCAATCATATTTTGGGATACTAGTAGCAAAACCAAAATGGAAATACATGTCTGGTTCTTTTCAGAATTATTTTATGCTCCTCAACATATATAAAAACAAAAATAAAAATAAAATAAAATAAAAACTGATATATTGGGCAAGTATAAGAGGCGAAATAAATCAACCTACAAAAAACCAACTTGTATTTTTACTTAAATAAGCTTGAAGTAACAAAAATTAGGCCATACAATTTCAAATTGACGAAGGAAATACAATCATGAATGCTTCAAACAATTGAATGTAATGCAATATTGTGACCAAGAATATCATCAATGGTGTGAAGTTGAAGAACTGAGAAAGGAAGTAAGCAAACAAATCTCACCTTACTAGGTGGTTGAGGAGGAGGGAAGGGTGTATATGATTTCTTTTCATTGCTTTTAACTTTCTTTCGCTTGACATTTTTCCTGAACAATGAATTCATATTATATTATATAAGAGAACGTGGAAAGCGTAAGATGCTACAAATGAATGAATATGTTAAAAATTTTATTTTTTAGCATCATACTTGTAGTTAGGAAGGAACCTATCCCAGCTCTCATTTTGAAGTTCTAGATTTTTTTTCAAGCTCTCGCTTTATCATCAGGGTCTAGTTATCCAAGCAAAGAAAGGGAACAACCATAAGGTGTTTTGAGACGGCTAATTCAGATAATGGAACAACAATGCCGACCCATTCACCTTGATATGGTATACAGGATGCCGTCTGTTAGTCATGCAGCCTAGGGATTTGTGCTACTGGGTCAGGGGCGTGACAATAATAGATCTAAAGGACATCGACTTTTTAAGCTTGAAACACCAAACGGAAGTTTGTGACTTTTGTTGCAACAACAAGAATCACAAAATGACATTTTTGACTGATTCTGACTAGATTGCACAGGGAGGTTATTGGAGGATATGATTTGACTGAGGACTTTTGACGATGGGTGACCAAGGCGATCATGCCAATGATCAAGAGATGTCTTGACATCGTAACACGCTTGCTTTGTCACCGGATGGATCTCCCTTGTGCTTGACCACTTGTACACGTCATTCTTGCTCCGCCCTTGAGCGAGAGCTGCCCCCATGACTAGATCCTTAACAAAAAAAGAAGAAGGGTAAAATTGAACTGAGGCATTATTGGTCTTACAAAATTGAGAGACTGAGATTAAATTATGTTTCATGGATGGAACACATAAAACATTTGAAAGAGAAAAGGAATTTGTAGGAGAGGTGAGTGTGGATTTGCCAGTGTGTGTGATATGCAAACCTGTACCATCACCAATTATAATATCGTCGGGTCCTTCATATGGCTGCTAAGTCGAGAGGTTGTTCAAATCAGTAGTGACATGATGAGAAGCACCAGTGTCAAGAAGCCAGTTAGAACCTAAGACATGGCCACCACCCGTGGTTAAGTGATTGGCTCTAGGCAGCACGGGAAGTCTGAGTTGCCGCTTCAGGGAGTAGCACTCACAAGTATTGTGACCTTATTTATCACAGTATTGATAGGTCACGGTTGGAGTTGTTTCCTTGGTTATTGCTGTTATAGCGCTGACCACCTTGGTTGTTCCGGTTTTGAGAGTTTCTCTTCTTTGGGGTTTGATTTCCTTGCCTTTGTTGATAAAAACGAGCAGCATTAGCCGTCATAACAGCGGATCAATTCTCTTCACGCTTGAGGAATGATTCATATTCCACAAGGTTGTCATGAAGTTCTTCAAAACCTATGACAGTGTCTTGCACTCTAACAGCGGCAGCGAGTTCCTTAAACTCGGGGCCAACTCCACTCGAGACATGGAGAATGAGATTGTGATTTGGTACCGGCGAGTCACTGATGGCGAGTTCATCAGCGATGCCGCGAATGAAGCCAAGGTATTCAGCGATGGATCTTGTTCCTCGGCCTTCAGAGAGTTGATCCGTCAGTCCAATGATCCGAGAAGATGATAAATTAGCATAGGATTTTGCAAGACGATTCCACGCCTCGACACCAATTTTTGATGAACTATCCATTGATATTACTCGATTAGAGAGAGATGGCAATATACCGTGAAAACGTACCTTGTCTTGTCTTTGCCATAGAAAAAAGTCTGGATTAGGGCTTTGTTTTCCTTCAATCAGTACCTCAGCAGGTGGACAGGGCTTCGATCTGTTAATATATTCGAGCAGGTCGTAGCCAAAGAGCAACGAGTCAAACTGAGCCTTCCATGAAGGGTAGTTTTTTGGGGTTAACTTAACAAGCAGTTGTGTCGAATTGAGAGCAATGAGATTGCTTTGGCTCGGAGAGACAATGACATTTGGTTGGTTAAGAGAAGAGGTATCCGTGCTGTGTTCTGTCATGATGAGAGAATGAAACAAGGGCTACGGGTTGGTGTGAGAGGTGCACGAGAAGAGTGTTGAAATAGCTTTAGCAGCACTGGAAAGACGACCGGAAACAGGGGAAGCTTGATTTGGGTTGCCGGAAAGAAGGCAGCAGAGAGGTGCACAGGAAGAGTGCTGAAACAACTTTAGCAGCACTAGGAAGACGACCGAAAATAGGGGAAGCTTGATTCGGTCTGCCGAAAAGAAGGCAGCAGGCGCGTGGATTGTTGCAGACGGGTCTGGGAACCAGGGTGTTGCCGGAAAAAAAAAAGGGGCAAGGGCGTCTGATGCGTTAGGAGCAGCGGCTGAAAAAGGAGAAGGAAGCGGATTTGAGGTGGGTTGTTGGCAGCAAGCACGTTTGATGCGTTAGGAGCAGCAAAGGGGGATCGCCGGAATGCACGGATGCAACTGGGGTCGACGAAAAGCACGGATGCAATAGAAGTGCCAAAAAATCGAGAGAAATTGTCGTTGGGGAGATCTCGCACACAGAGATTGCAGCAGCTGGAGAAGAGATCTCGTGCACAGATATCTTGCAAGGATGAGAGAGAAGAAAGTCGGAGAGCGCTCTGTTTCGCCGGAGAAGAACAGCTACGCAAAAGAGTTGTGTAAAGGGTTCTTGGCCAAAAGCCAAAGGGTGAGAGAGAAGGCCAGAGAAGATGCACAGTGATTTGTGCGTGAGAGCAGTAGCAGGATTAGAATCGTTTATAGAGCTAGTAGGAGCTTACGATGCTCTGATACCATAAAGAGCCGAAACAGATTTGAGGAAGAAGGATGAATAGTATATTTCATTGATATTGAGTGGAAGTATTTATACAGAGAATATACAATCTAAGAAAGGAAGATCAATTGTCTAGATCCTAAAATCAAGGAATAGAATAATTGAATGATATATACAAGCAGTGAATTAGGGAGAGGATTCGATAATTGTAGATTTTGATGAGGAGAATGGATCTTCTGTCCTAATAATGAGCTATATGATGAGATTAACAAAATTTGGAAATCTCATAAGATGAACCAAAAAAAGACTTTTTTGTCAACACTTACACCAACTGATTAACAAACTAGTTTAAGTCCAAAGCAAAAATGATGAGTTATCTTAACTCATGATTTCTCTTTTCAAAAAATTGGATTGGACCAATATTTCGGATTTCAACCAAATCCAAGAGTTTTTACAAATAATCTGAGATAATCTTGCAATATAAGACAATACAAAGAAAACTATAGGTTGTTATCAAATGACTATTTGGGGACTTATTGCACTAAATTAAGGAAGTCATTTAAATTCCACAAAATACCCTTCAAGCCTTCGTTTGCTTTCAAGATAACCCATTTTAGTATGTTAACCTATACTCCTTCAAGGGAAGTCAGAGAAACTACGTACATCTTATAGGGTGACCAGTATATTATCGAATCTCGTTTTCATAGTCAATCGCCCCTATAAGGAAGAGTCATCGTAGAATTCCCAAAGGTTCTAGGTTAAATAACCAACTTGGGTGATCTTAAATCGAACTTAGTGAGATCAAGACATGTTTCCTTCCTAATGATCTCTTTAAATAAAGTGCATACATAAGTCCCACACGTTGCTAAGGATGTCATCCAAATATGACATCCGGGAATAAGAATATAAACATGCCTTCGAAGGCAGTTTCCTCTGGGAATTTCCTTCAAATTATGATGTGAGGTGTTATCCGGGGGTGGTTAGCCCCCCTGTGCAGTGAGAAATTGAAATTCTAACCCATATATGAATATTAACATTGCATGTTCAATTGAAATTCGAGATCATAATATCCGAATGAATAATGAATATAAAGATTGAATAAACATAGTTGTTCATGAATGAAAACGGAAAACGTAACATGCTATTTTTGCAAAGTTTGTCACAAATTTACTATTCACAAGATCAAATATCCATCGTATGTAGCTGAGACTTCAAATACAAGAAATTCACCATCGTAAAAAGTCAGAAAATCAAACCAAACAGTGATAAAATAGTCACTTAAGATTTCTACTTTTCGGGTTCTAAACCGAAATGATAATCGGGGTATATCATCAAATAACCCTCGAATGAGTAGTAACAACACATTGACTAGCGATGCATTCGCAATATAAATGCCCCGTCAAATCAAAAATCCGTACTATAAGGTATATTAATGATTAAGATGATAACACTTGGACTTGTTATTAAATATAAGTTACAAAAGTTATGAGCCTTAGATTAGATTAAACTTGACAATGATCACTTGCAACAAATTCTCCAACTGATAAATGGTGTAGATGACCTTAGTGAGGATAATCATGGGATTTATTTGTAATGACAAATAAAGTCTTTGGATTGATGGGATCCAAACACAATCTGAAAGCGGCAACAACATGCAAATCGCTGGGAAACTGAACTTGAGTCTCAGGGTTGAGACTGAGTTGAGACTCGGAGAAAGCCAAAGTAAAAAGACCGGAGGCTTGAAGGGAGTTGAAATGCGAAGTTGAAGTTGTAACTCGACGTAAGCTCGAGAGAATTCGTGAGATTGAACGGAAACCTCGAACTGAAACTTTGGGTCAAGATCGCGAATTTGAACCAGAGACTTGGGGGAATCCAACCTCGAGTCGAGGCCACCCTTATGTTGAGACTTCGAGGTTAGAGAGAGAAATCCACCTAGTCAGTTTACAGTAGCCCCTACCTAACAATTTTAGAATAGTATGAATGGACATCTCTTTTGACTCAATTGCTCTCTCCTTCTTAGGTGGCTGACGTGTGCTGACAGAAAAGCATAAGCAAAAGCCAACTGCAGAGACGACGGGTAACATCATATAGTGTTTCTTGATAAGGCCACTATATTACCCGTTTGAAGCCGCTGGAACTATAGCCATTGACAACCTCGGCGCAAGGACCAGTGTGCTGATCAGGTTTGTGCTCTTAGTTCTTATCACGTTTACTTCAAAAATCTAGAAAGAATTTATGCATGACACCCTCAAAGAAGTAATTAGAACAAGATTCAGAGAGATCCTCTCATAGCAGAGAGCACGAAGGTAAGCAAGGCTCAATAGAGAGGGCAGAACACTAAAGCAGCAAAGTATCGGAAGGGGATTCCGAGCGTCGACCTCGAGCAAAGAAACTTCAGTGAGGGACAAGAATTCGCATCGTGGAGCCGGCGTCGAGGTTCCAACTTCAAGTCGATACCGACCTCGAGTTGAGCTTTCAAGGTTGGAGAGAGAGAGTTTGAACATCTCGAGAAAGGAAAGAAAAGGGGCTCGGGATAAAATCGTTCCAACTGCTACAGCTCAACGCAGCATCGGCGTAACACGAGGGGAAGGCGATGAACCGTAAGCGGGCTCGTATATCAAAATCGGTACTGCAACACCGACAAGGAGAAACGAAGCCCAAGAGAGGAAAGTCCCGAGTGGAGAAGACTGACAGAATCCGAAGAAACAAAGGAAATTCTCCAAACATTGGAGAAAAGAACTTGAACTGAAGATTCATTTGTTTGTTCATGATGATGATCAGCCATTAGAGGTTAAATAGAGGTATTGAATTCGAACTTGCAAGTTGCAACTGTTGTGAAAAAGAAGTTGAGATTTATTTGTAACGGTGACAGTTGAGAAAAAGAAAAGAAATTTTCTTTCCCATAATGTTTGAACAGCAAAAGAGAGAGAGAAACCGTGACAGTTGAGAAAAAGAAAAGAAATTTTCTTTCCCATAATGTTTGAACAGCAAAAGAGAGAAACCGCCGTCCGACTGGTTCAAGAAAGAAAGCATCTAGTGAGTTCGGATAAAGTGAACATCGGAACTCGAGGGTGAGAACGTCCCATGAGAGAGACCGAGAGGCGGGAGCGTGAGCAGCTTGAATAGAGCTCCAGTGACTTCGGGTGGGGGCTCGAGAAAGGGAAAGAACTAAACGGACATGCAGAAGAATCTAAGGAACCGGGGTCGAGGTTCCGACCTCGGATCGAGATCAACCACGGGTTGAGACCACCCTCGTACTGAAATTTCGAGGCCGGATAGAAAGATTACAACGGCGTCAGGTTCGGTGAAGTTGCTTAACAATTAGCCAATGAAACATCGGCGAGATGATACAATCCCGATGGAGGTCGGTGTTGCTTTAGTAAAAGAATATGACAACCACTCAAAGAATCGTGAGTTGAGGTTGAAACAACGAAACTGCCATCATTTGAATCATACATTGTATCATAACTAATTCTTTTGCACTTGACTTACAGCGAAGAAATAGATTGTTCTGAGGCCGACAAGTGCAACCTCAAAACCGAGTTTACTATGATAAAAAAAAAAAAAATTCTTCACCAAGATCTCACCAACAAAATATTAAGCACAATAAAATATCAAATACATACCTGTTACGAAAAGGGTCATAACCAGAATTTGAAGAATACCTCTTGCTTGGAGAAGAGCATAGGATGAACGTCCCCAGTGGAGTCGTCAAATGTTGATCGGTAAAAATGACGAAAATCGCGATTTTGGCGCGATTTAGCCAGTTGACCCGAAAATCGCTTGATTTCTGCCATATTTGAAGTGGATAAGGTTTTTTAGGTCTGAAACGCTCCAACCGTTCGCCTAAACCGAAAAATCGGCCGGTGGACAGTGCTATGCCCAACTCAACAAGCTAAAATGGAGAAAATGAATCGGAGGCGCGATTTACATGGTTCGGCAAGGGTGCCTACATCCATGGGTTGCCCTTGGGTAGTTTTCCTTCTCATTAAAAATACAGAAATTTACATCATGGCTACATAGCAAAATATTACAATGTCGGAGAATGGGAAAGAAGAGAAGAAATATCAAGAAAATCGTCCTCCCGCCCTTGCCTTCCATGGTGGTGACCCCTTCTTCTGTGTCTCC
>JAUPMG010023824.1:0-15017 GCA_031762675.1 Pachysandra terminalis | reverse complement strand
AGCTGTAGGATCACAGACCACTGAGTAATACTCCGTGAGGATGGGAGAGAACTTATTATTATTGTATGCCACAACTAAACACTACTTGCACATATTATACTTATTACACAACTGTACATGTCTGCACTTTTCTCAAATACTAGAACATGAGTGAATACCTTCATCGAAGGTTTACCCATCCAGCTTGTGGATGCTGGTTAATATTTCAGGTTCAGGAGCTTTGTCGTGACACGAGCAGACTCGGATTGGGTAGCATACTCTGGTAGAATACTCGGTATAACTTAGAAGTAGACTTTACTTCATTTGAACTTGCTAGTTTCGCATATCTCTAATAGTTACTTATATCTTACTAGAACCGTTAAATCTTCCGCTTATGTTTGTTGATCCACCTCCATAGCGACATGGGGTGAAGGTCACAACTAAATCCGAAAATTCTAAATTTTTGGGTTGGTTTGTGACACCGAATGACTCGTCCGAGAGGACTAAGACTGCCGGAATCGAACACTCTAATGATGAAGAGGTTTTTCAGAACCCATTTCCTCTTGCTCCTAATGTCGTTGTTGATTCTCCTTCCACAGAAAGCCCTGATACTAGCATACCTACGCTCCCTGCCGATTTCGCTGAGTACCTAAAATAGGTGGATGATTTTCTTCGAGACACTTCTACTTTTCTCTTACTCCTGCCTCCGATTTGGCTCTGACTGCGGATTTAGAGAGAGCCAAATATGAACTTAAGAAGTTATTTTCGTTGGAACTCTCTGAGTTTGGCGATGAGAAGAACTTTTATGCTTTTCGTGAGTACTTTGACTTTCTCTGGTTGTCTAGCTCAACTGATTCTTCTGTTATTTCTATTATGGTCAAAGTTCTGGCTTGGGCTATTGGATTTCGATCAGTACGTTCTCAGGAAGAAGAAGAGGAATTTTTTTTGAAGGATCTATCTATGAGGATCGAAGAGGTAACTCAGCTGAGGAACGCCTTCGGAATCAAAGTAGCAGGAATAGAGGTTGCCGATCTAGAGATCGTCCAAGCTTACAAATGTCTGGAGGAAATTGATGCGGAGCAGAAAATATTACATGATGAGAAGACCAATCTTCTTGCGGCCATTGCTGCGAAGAAAAAATGCCCAACGAGGTATAGCTCTGGCCCAGTAAGGGGTTGTTGTTGAATTGCCAAAGAAGGTAGAGGTAGTGCTGACCATGAAGAAGAAGGAAAGTGAATGGGTGAATTCAATATTATGGGCAATAGTACCCATGCCATCTTATTATCTCATCTTAATGCCAGTTTGATGCGCCCCACATATCCCTTCATGAACCTCTGCTATGCTTAACACGATCTCATGCAAACTTAAGCATTTTAGGAGCATTCCATTTGGACTTTTCCTATACAACTCACTGGCCATCCTCATATACCTATTTGACGCAATCTTTAGCTTCTTGTCACTCCTTAAGTTGGGAGTTCTTAAGTATTCCATAAATGGGATGCGCCAGTCATCAAGTTGCGCTTCAATTGGCATGATATCCAAGGATTCCATCCGTCTTTTGACAGATGGCAGTGACCTTTTTGGGACTGAAATAGTTCTTTCAGTTGTCCCTTCCATGATTTTTAATCATGATGCTATTTGAGCCATCTCATTGGCCTCTTCATTCTGTTTCCTTGGGCAATGGGACAATTTTACGTCGTCAAATTCCTCCATAAATTGACAAGCAGTAGCATACAACGGCATGAGTTGCCAACTTAGGCACTTATACTTGCCCCCAGTTGGTTGATCACTAGTTGCAAATCCCTTTTGATCAGCACCTCCTTCGTGCCCATTTCCAGTAGAATTTCCATCCCTATTATCAAAGCTTCGTAATCTGCCTAGTTGTTAGGGCAGGAAAATTCTAACTGGAAGGCATGTTCCTATTCTTCTCCTCCTGGGGGTATAATGATTATACCTGCCCTGCTTGCTGTTTCTATTCTCGAACATCAAAGATTAATGTCCATGGCAGCAATCCCACCATGTTCGATTCACACAGGATCCCACAGTAGGATCACCAGAAGGATGATCGGCCCAAAAGTCTGCTATTACTTGGCTTTTTATAGCTTTTTAACGGATGTAGACAAATGTAAATTCTCACAACTCTAAAATCCATGTGCCTATTCTCCCTCCTAAATATGGTTTGCTCAGCATATACTTGATCATGTCTGCTGGGGCGATTACTAATACTGTAGAAGTTGTTAAGTAATGCCTCAACTTTATGGCTGTGTAATTCAATGTTAAGCATAGCCTTTCAATGGGTCTATACCTCTGTTCGACCGGTAACAAAAACTTGATTAGGTAGTATACCGCTTGCTCATGCGTTTGTTTGTTCTCTTGTGCTAAGAGAATCCCAATAGACTTTTTGGCCGCTGATATGTAAAGCTTTAACGGTCTCCCTTTCTTCGGGGTATCAATACTGGAGGATTTGCTAAATATTCTTTAATAGCATCAAAATATTTTTGGTGTTGTTGCTCCCATCTGTATTCCTCTTCTTCTTTCAGCCGTAATAAATGAGAGAAAGATACCAATTTCCCAACCGAATTAGAGATGAATCTCCTTAGAAAATTAATTTGGTCGAGGAATCTCTATAGCTGGCTTTTGTTATCCGGTGGTTTAGCCTCTATGATAGATTTTGCTTTTTTTTTTTTATCTATCTCAATACCTCTTTGGTGTACCACAAAACCCAAGAAATTCCCTGTTGATACCCCAAATGCGCATTTTAATGGATTCATTTTCAACTTATGCTTTCGCATCCTCTCAAAGGATGCTCTCATATGCTTGAGGTATTATGTTACCTTTGTTGATTTGACCACTATATCATCTATATAGACTTCCATATTCTTGCCGATCATATCATGGAATATGCTATTCATTGCCCTTTGATAAGTGGCACCAGCATTTTTTAACCCAAACAGCATTACAACCCAACAATATAAACCTGTTGCCCATGGCCCTCGAAATGTGTTATTTTTCACATCTTCGGCCACTATGTTAATCTGATTGTAACCAGAATGGCCATCCATGAAGGACAACCCCTAGTGTCTGGCCGCTCTATCAATCGGCAGATCGGCCATTGGCATTGGGTATTGATCTTTAGGGGTTGCCAAATTGAGATTCCTAAAGTCAAAGCATACCCTGATTTTGCCATTCTTTTTCATGACCCGTACTACATTCGAGACCCATTTTGCATAACTTACTGGTCGAATGAAGCTTGCCTTGAGCAATCTTTCAATTTCTTCTTTTATTTTTTTCGTTACTCAGCCGTTGTCACATCCTGATTCCAGGGTATACCCCTCAAGGGTTACCTCTAGAATCCGGCAACGCAACTCTCACCCCCTTCACAGGAGGTGGCAAACAAGTGAATAACAAGAGACAAATCTAAATAACATTTAAGTTCTAGATATGTCATACCAGGATCATTACTAACCAATTTCGTAATGCTGAAGCTTCTACCCAAGCCCACCAGTAATCTATCAGAGTAAGCAGCACAACATGTAAAGCATTTATCAACTAGCGTGAGCTATAAAGCCC
Source organism: Pachysandra terminalis (assembly GCA_031762675.1). Classification (NCBI taxonomy): domain Eukaryota; kingdom Viridiplantae; phylum Streptophyta; class Magnoliopsida; order Buxales; family Buxaceae; genus Pachysandra; species Pachysandra terminalis. Next base: position 11,468 of record JAUPMG010023824.1, on the reverse strand, counting down.
GCGAGTAGACCCTCAATAATCGGGTATTTACTCAGAAACACAATCCAGTAAATAAATATGGAATACCGACTATTAATTATGACCTTTAACATTCACTAAGTACCATATCATTCAAACACATCACCACGATCAACACAGTATGCAGTTCTCTCATCCATACTCACTGAGTTTGGTAACATGCATGTTAGTCCACTCACATCTACATAATGATATGATGCAGAATGCTCTATACTCATTCTCAAGAGAGTCAAGTCTCCTTATTTCACAATGCACGATTCAATCACAAACACATGATATGCATGAAACTATTGCTGTTATGACCACTGGATGCTCACACTCGATCCCCACTGCTGCCACATATGTCACTATATGCACCAATTCTGGCTAAGGCACCCCAGCGGATTTTGTGTGTATACCACAGTTTTAGGGTTACTCAACCCATGGGATGCTCTAGTCCCACCATTATTTTTTGTCATGGGGATACATCCAGGCATCATTGCGTAGAACTTCCCTTCATGGATGTATCCAAGGCATCACATATAACCTCCCCCGTGGTACATCCTAGTTCACAATGTCCAATAGTTAAACTATAAAATAAACATTTGGGCTTGTTGGACATCTCTAGTCCTCACCCTTATCTTGCCTCTCTTGGGCTATCCAGGGCATCACATAAAACTTCCCCATCGTGCCTCTTTCGGGCATTCACATGTTACCTTTATCCATTCTAACTCTTTCTAGAGTTAAGTCACCATTGGCCATCCCGACCGCGAAGTCAACATGCAATGCAGTAGTATTATGATTCAATTAGATTTAACTAATGCAATAAGTAGAAAGCATTCCATTACAAAAGCATCTACAACCATTCAATTAATCATACATCATAGATTCGCACTTCCATGCTCAACATACTTTGGGCACTCTTAAGTTCCTTACACGCATATATCATGCCCATACTTGTCTGCATACATCACAATTTATCTTTCTATGCTTATTCATAAATAAAATAAAGAAATACAACCATGCACTTTCAGGGACTTACGCCATTTGCCTTTACATCACAATACTATGTTTTATGCCTATTAGTAAGCATAAACATCAATCACATTTACTTTCCATTTATCTCATCACTATAGATACTATACTCCACAACTCTAGTGATTCAGAACAGTTGAGGTTATTACTTACATTACCTCTCATTACCATACCTTACATTTATTCATAAGCATGCGTGCTCTTTCATCTTTTACTATATACAGTTTACATCCTTGATCGTTTTAGTATTCACAATCATTCGCTATTACACCATTTATGGTTCTGCATTACCATACTCTAACATATCTTGGAGACATTCATAAGTCCCTACTACTATAAATTATAATCATTGACATTCACATACGTAGTTAATATCTACGTAATACTCATATCCGTACTCATGTATCACTCGTTCCATTACAAGTGTTATGCACATTCTTACTTATGTGTGTGAATAATTTCACCTATGGGTCAGACCTTAGCCTTTATGTCTTATCATTGTTCTCTTACTTGTTCAGAAGTTATGAACATCGTTCATCCCATTAATTTGATTTTCCTCATTACATTGAGTTAAGGTTTTGCCTTATAAGTTGATTAATACCTTAAGTATTACCAGGGTACTCATGTGTACCTAGTGCCCCATTCTATCCTACAACTCCATGTAGGTCTCTATGAACTTCATACCGTTACTAATTGACCTTACACTAGTCTCAATGAATCCATACCATTCTAAGGGTTCAGTATGAACGACAAGCTAACTCACATAATCCCCACCTTGCCAGGTGGTCCTATGAACATAGTGGTGGCACTCAACTAGCTAGTAGTCACTCACTCCCCCAGGCTCTAAGCACTTCACTACATAATTCCCTAACCTTTCCTCAGATAATTCAGAGACTAACTCCCAAAATGGTTTGGTCGACAACCTGGTCGGTGGACTCATCAGTGGAGGTAGTCCACTCCAGTTCCCCCAAGGTTCTCCTCCAAAATCCCTCAAAGTCACTCTCTGTCGGTGACCTCATCGGTGGGCCGATGGGCACCTGCAAACCTCAAATAAACCCCTTGTCGGTGGGCTCGTCGGTGGACTGGCAGCCCGCCGACGATGGATGTTGGAGTGGTCGTTGGGGTACATCCCCCTCCCTCCCTTAACAATCTAACCCGTTGGTGGCCTCCCCGGTGGACCGACGGTGGACGGTCAGTGGGGTTTGGTCGGTGGGGGTAGTGCCCCCCTACAAGTGTCTAAAGGGCCACGGTTGGTGGGCTCTGTCGGTGGACCAATGGTCTGCCAACGACCTCGTCGGTGGACCGATGGAGTCCCCCGACGGCCTTGCATTACATTGGTAAGTCCTTGTCGGTGAGCTTGCCGGTGGACTGGCAGCCTGCCGCCGGACGGTGTTCTACGAATCTGGGTTTTCCAAACCCTCCAAACTCCAACCCTTGATCATTTTAATCTCCCAATAGGTTATAAAATCACACAATTAACATTATAAAACATGATTCTACACATTCTATACAATTTATGCATAAAATCCATATATTTTGATGCTTGGGTTAAGTTCATAAACCCAAGTTTAGGTTTCAAACCAAATTCCAGATTTCCATCCAAATGCCATACATCATGCTTAATTCAACATGTTATTCACTCAGTTCTACAACATTTAATGCTAAGCAATTATACATATAACCGGTATTTGGGTTTTTTTACCCAAATAGCCATGATATTGAAAGTTTACTCACCTCTTGTTTGTCGAAGCCGCGGGTTCCTTGTGCTCGATCTTCCGATGTCACGTCTCCTTTCGATTTTCGATGCTCCAAGATTTCTCCCTTGCCTTTGATGTTGAAAATCCCACTTCCAAGCTCTAGGGTTTCTCCGTCTCTCAAATTTCATAAATTTAGGGTTTTAAGAGACATAACGTTCTATTTATAGTCTCTTAGTAAGTTAAGGGCATGTTTGGCTTTGTCTCAAATGGGTTTTCACTTTATTGTGGATTTTAACCAACTCTTAAAGTGTTACAACTTAAATTTAAGTTTGGAGTTTACTCATACAATGTTCTACACTCTTCTTGGAAAATTTATTGGTTTAACCTTGTCATTAATTAAATGACCAAAATACCCTTTTGAATTTTCAAAATTTTTCGGGTCCTTACAGCCGTCCTTCTCCTCGCTGGCTGTTTATGAGGTCTATAACCTGTTTTCAAGGGTAACCGATGCTCAACAAGTCTTCGGTCTAAACTAGATAAATCATGATAATCCCAAGCAAAACAATCATGGAATTCAGTAACTCTATCAACTAATATTTACATTACTCAGGGAGCAAACAACTTACATAAACTGGCCGATGATTGGCTATACTACCTAACTCTATTTCTATCAGAGGGTCTTATACTTCGTCCTTCACATCATCCATCTTCTTTGGAGCCACTTCAATGTCTTGTATGGATAGCCCTTCATCTGTATCCATGTCATCTTCCGCAATACATTCGGTTGAGGCAACCGAAAATTCTTCATCTAATTGCCTTTCATTCATATAGGTTTTTAGTCGAAACATGGTGTCCTTGACTATGTCCAACTTCTCTTTCTTTATTTTCTCATTCATCATGATACTTCTTCAACCTTGTAATCCCAGCTTAACCGAGAGGGAATTATCGCTGTCGGTCCCACTTCAGTTTGATCTAGCTCATGATCGACCATTACTGAGATTCCTATCAGTCGGCCATTATTCCTACTCTTTGTGAACTTCACTGATCCTATCTCCCCTCCATGAAGTAAGGCTTCGACCGAGTTAGAATCTACCAAAAATGGTCTTCGTCTGCCTTGATAATTTTCACTTTATTTTCATTCCAGAAGATTAAGAATTGATGAAGGGATGATGGTATGCAAAGATTGGAATGGATCCAATCACGCCCTAAGAGTGCATTGTAACTTGAAGATGACTACACCATGAAGAAGGCAGTCAAGCCTTTCTTTTTCCCGATCTCTAACTCTACTGGTAATACTCCTTGACTGGTTGAAGTTCCTCCTGCAAAATTAGTGACCGTTATTTCGGTTGGAATTAGACCAGTTATGGTCTTGCCCACTCTTTTCGTTACCCTATTAGGTAATATGTTTGGTTGTTCTGTTGTCAACCAGGACTCTAGTGATAGGGATACCGTCCATATGTACACTGATGTACAACGGTCGTAAATGTTGAGCCATCCTTAAGGATGACTTTTTTAAAAGTTACCTTATCGGCCTTACTGTTGAAATCAATCACGGGCTGGTACCCCTCACATTTCATTCTTACCAGACCCGACGGGTCTTGCTTTTCCTGAGCACTGACCAGTACAACTACCGTGGACTCTTGGTCTTCCGCTGCTTCATTATCCGGCTCATCATACTCCTCTTTTGTGGAAAGTGATTGGAAGCATGAATACCATGTTACAATCCATGGTCACCGGAGGAAATGATTTGAATTGAACAGTTTGGCTCTCCTTAGTGTTGAATTTTGCATTTGGGAAATTATCACTCATCAATGGTGACTGCACTGAGGTATCAATGGTCCGGAACTATGCTAATAGTTGATCTAATAACAACCCATCGCCTTCATCCATGAAAGTGAGCTCTGGAGACACTTCTTTCTTGTCATGAATTGCTAATGGCCTTTCTTTATCTGGATCCATTATTTGGGTCTTATTTTTTGCCTGGGGATCTCTTGCAACCATCATTCCTCTCTGCTTCCTCTGTTTGATCAATATTTCCCTGTTGTCCACTTGCTCTCTTTGCCAACGCGTCTTCTAGGTTCGAGTCATCTCATACCTTGATCGATCAAACTTTGGGTGGATCACCCGAGTCCATCTATCACTTCTGCCCCCCAAGGGCTTGATCATCCTCGGATTGGTGTTGTGTGAACAATTATCTCTACTTGGGTACCACCTTTTGGGAGACCCCAGATGATAGCTTGGCCTATATTGCTGAGGTGGCGACCACCATGGCTGTCGATAACTACTTCATGTGCGCCTGACTTGTCCTTTTATGTCTTCATGACATCTATCACAAATATTGCGAGCTTGGTGGAACTCATTTTAGGCATCTGAATGGCCAAATGGAAAATCCAATCGGTCGTCAAAACAGTGATTATGCCGTGCTGATGGGGCTGCCTTTGTCAACCTTATTCCCTCCGAAGGAGACGTTATTTATTGTCCTCAAATCCACCTTCAACCGAGGGTTCCTGAGTTTGGAACCAATCATATTAATTGGGAATGTCACTGGAAAGGATCCGTATTGATTTCCAAACTTGTTATCCTTTTTCAGGGAACTGGAGGAGTCCCTGGTCGATATTGTCCTTTTCCACATCATGAAAAATAACACAATCAACAATTGAATGGATCCGTGATCCGTGCCACTTACAATACTCTCCTTTTTTCATTTCATCGACCGATGACACTTTATGCCCTTCCGGTAACCTTATAAGCTTGGCTCTTAGAATATGCTCAAAGATCTCATTAGCCGTTGATATATCAAAGGAAAATTTCCTCCCTTTTCAGGGGAAGTTCTTCTTTCTTTCATTTGTGTACTGGCAAGTAAAGGGTTTATTGGCTATTACTTCGGCCAAAGCTAACTTGTAATTGGGATCTTGAAAGTAAGTCCCAATGGTGGCCACTTTTCTTTGACTCTCTTCCTGCAAAATTCGTTCATATTTGGCCACCTTGGTTGATAATTCGAACAAATGCTCGAATTCCTTCCCATCGAACTTCTTTTGAAGTTCAATATCTAAACCATTATGGGCTAGTTTTACAAATTCCGTTTCAGGAAGAACTATTCTACGTCTATTTTTCCTTCTAAATCTCCCTATGTATCTGTCAGTCATTTCATCTGGCAATTGCCTCAAACGGGTCGAATCGGCCATAGAAACTTCAAGCTCGATCCGATAAAACTAGGTGTGAAATTTCTCTTCCATTTCTGCCCAATGTTTGACAGAATTGGGTAGCATAGTTATGTACCAAGTAAACGCCTGGCCGGTTAGGGAATTCCCAAACAGCCTTAATTTGTTATAATCACTTGGTGATAATTCTCCACACTGTACAGTAAATTGGCCTGTATGTTCTATGTTCGATTATCATCTTCTCCTGAGAATAATGAAAAATCAAGGATTCTATATCCCCTGGGAAACTTATACCTGAGGTCTACCCAGTCAGGATATGGTTTGCGGTATGACGATCGAGATAACCGTCGGGTTGGCATGCTGGACACCACCTCCTGAACTCAGTGGTACACATGATCCCTTTCCATTCCTCTGACCGGTCCTGTGTTTCAATGTTCGGCATCCCTTGGTCGGTCTGTCCTAGACCGTTATGGCCAAGTGGCTCATTTCGGTAGTTTACTAGTCTAACCGGCCTTGAAGGATTGGGCCTGGTTGGTGGAACATTCAATGTGGTTTGTGGTTGTTCAATGGGGTTGATTATTCCATTCCCACTAACATTCCTTTTGGCCAAGTTTTCACCTTCTCCGGCTGAATTATTTTCACGCCTAATCAAAGATTCCATCTCAAAAGGCATTCTAGTGAATCCTTCTACAATGGACATGTAAGTGTGTCCTTAATCTGCTCCTATCCTTATCAAAGACAGGTTTATGGCTTGTAGAGCCATCAACACACTATTATTAAATGAAGTGGATGGTGATCCTACCGTAGTACTTGGGATGTTCTGGCCTAGTGTTTCGGCCGACGTGGTATTACTCTCTAGTGCTTCCTCTTGGACGGTGTCCATAATAGGTAACACTCCCTTACGGTCATTGTCACCTGACCGTCCTCTTGTTCTAGTTTTGAGTGCCATTTAGCTTCACCAGATGAGTCTCACCGGGCATGCCAAAAATGTTGGTGAAAAACCAAACCTCATCTCTCCCCAGTCGATTGTTGGTTTCTTTCGGTCGAGTGGCCGAAGGGGTGCGGGCGTGCCAGAACTTTTACAAATTCACCTAAAGAAAGGTAGTGTGAATTAAACTACGTAAGTTAGTTTTTTATACAAACTTGTCGATGTGTGATCGATTTTGAGTCAGGCGATTGTATGGTTCCCAATCTCGAGGGTCAGTTGTTGAACTAGAAATATTGATTTTACGCGTTAATAGCACTTTCATATAAGATCACTAGAACACAAGTTAACATACAACTAGAAGGTAAACCTTATAACTGGAAAGACAAAAAGTAATATGAACAAAAATGTACAAAACCTCCAGCGGTTCCTTAGGCTCTAATTGTGGGAATACGACTAGTTCAAGGGTTCACAGATCAGCATGCAAGGGACTATTGAGAGGGGCTCTGTAGATCTCCCGACTAGGATCCCTTCGTTGCAGAATAGAGGGATCTTCTAAGAGAAACTTAGTTCGAAACAACAAAAAGGTGCAGCAGGATCTTTGCAGAATATAAGGCTAAACTAGTGATCGCTAGGGATCAATGACTAAACTAAGATGTCGCTTTCGAGTTGATTTGCTGTGGAGACCTTCTTCATTTTTGCCGATTCCTTCTTATAACCATCCATTGCAACCGTTTGGAGGTTTATGGATGATGGGTGGTTATTTCTTCTGTTGCTGAAACTTGGCCCACTAATAGAAATTTTGCTTCCTTGCTATTGGGCCTTCTTTCTACCTTGATCATAGTCTGGGCCCATGTTCTGCCTTGTATCAGTTTGGGCCCAGCGTTAATCCTCCGGACTTAGCTCGATCAGGGCCTAGATTGAGTTAGCATTTCCCGCAGTCCAGTCTGGCCCTGGCGGTCTAGATTCGGACTAAACAATAGTATAATAACCCGATGGGTCGGACAGGTTAACCCAAAGCCGACCCGTTTATTTGCGGGTTGATAACACTCAATCCAACCCAACCCGGGGGTTGAAAACTTAAATCCAAACCCACTAAAACTTTGACGGGTTCAGGCTGATTGATGGGGCGGGTTGGAAATTACTAGCTCTAAGCTAACCAAGCCTGCATCTGGCACGTCTTGTGCTTTTGGATAAGCACTTGTTGTATAAGGGACTCAATGAGAGCACTTATCCACCACATCAATAAGTGGCTTTGTTTGAAACAAATGTGTTTGGTAATATGGATAACTTAAATTTCTTAGGCTTCATTTGGCCCTACTTATTTAAGTACTATTGGAGCTTATAACTTATTAAAGCAGTTTTTTAATTTATAAGTGCATTTGGTGACGATAAATAGGTAAGTTCTTATTCATAAGTAGTAGACGAAGATAACCCATAAGAAGAAATTTCTCTAAATAATTTTTCTTTATCACTTATGTGGGAAGTGATTTGTAAAAATTAATGAAACTTCTAACCCTCAACGCAATATTATGCTTTATAAAAATGACATTTTCATCCCTAAAATTTAAGAAAAATTCAATGAGTTTGTCTTGTTAAGGTATTTAAGTTATTTGTATTACCAAAACATTTTTTCCAAACCAAACAACTTATTAATGCCTTGGATAAATGCTCTCATTGAGTCACTTATCCAATGAGTGCTTATCCAAAACCACAGGCCGGGCCAAATGCAGCCTTAACAAGACAAATTCATAATTGTTTTCAGGGTTAGAAGTGTCATTTTCAAAGTGCCATTAATGTTTACAAACCACTTCTCACATAAGTGGAAGGAGAAGTTTCTCTCAACAACTTCTCCTGATAGGTTATCTTCCTAAGTGTTTAGGGATAAATATGTCATTATTTAAAATCTTAATATTGTTTTCAGGGTTAGAAGTGTCATTTTCAAAGTGCCATTAATGTTTACAAACCACTTCTCGCATAAGTGGAAGGACAAGTTGCTCTCAACAACTTCTCCTGATAGGTTATCTTCCTCTAGTGTTTATGGATAGGAACTTACCCATTCATTGTTACCAAACACACATATAACTTAAAAAAATACATTAATAGGTTATAAGCTCCAATGAGTATTAAATTAAGTAGTGCAAATGCAGCCTCAAAATATGAGCTTGAGAATCTCAACTTTTGGGTAAATGAAAGTCCTAGAGCAGTTAGCAAGTTGTTCCCACAGAATCCCTCCGATTCGGCCCTACTAGGCACGTGGTGTCTTGGTGATTGTGAGTGTGTGTGTGATGTGCACAGGCATGCCAAGACTTGGTCTAGTCCAAGAGTAAGGGTTTAGCTTTTGACCCTGGGCACCGATTGTCACGCCCCAAAACCCATGACACGAATCCTTAAATTAAGTAGGTTCTCTCAGTTGGGTCCATTGCCCTAGACCTCCCTTAGATCTCAACACATCACACCGCAAACGCTCGACCAAACCGACCATCCAAACCCTTAGATTCTCCCCCCCTAATATGTCACTGTCTGTCTTTGTCTGGTTGACCGAGCACTCCTGTCGGTCGACCGAGCACTGGGTAGTTCTTCATCTATCGCTAGCTGGTTGACCGGGCACTATTGCCGGTCGACCGGGCACGATCTGACAGGTTGGTCTGCCACCAAGCTGCTGAATCCAACTTACTATTTCAACTTTCTGTAGTGACACGGTCGACCGGTCAAACTACCCGGTCGACCGAAAACTGTAAGATATGCATAACAGAGTTCCGCCATCCTCAGTCTCCAAGTATATTTTCCACCATCTGATTAAACATCAAAAATTCCAAAATCATGTATAAACACAAGTAAACATCACAGTAATCACATTTGAATAGATTAACACAACTAATCATAAATCACATGGTTTAAACACGCATAAATGAATAGAAGTACAACGATAATTCAAGGATTAAATTCATAGTACTCATGCATATTTTCTTGGAAATAGAAATCAATCATGCTCAACAATGATGATCATACATAATAAGATACTTACCAATTTCAGATTCTAAAACTTGCAATGTAGAATCTGGCTTAGCTTCTCTATTTCCTTCTCTTCCTATTATCTGCTTCTTCTCTTCTTCTCTGCAGATTAGGCTAGGTTTAAACTCTCTCTCTTAAATTTCTCCTTCAAGCACAACCCAAATTCCTTGTGACTGAATCGATCATGAAGAAGTTAGAGGTATAGGGAGCTAACTCCCTAACTTCTCTCCCCACTTCCCCACATCCCCATGACCGATTTAGCACACGATCGTGCATTTGAAAATTGAATCAAGGTTTCTAGTTTGCTAAACTTACCCCATATTAAATTTAATTACACTATGACCCCCAGCTATAAAGTCATGTTACAATTTCATCCCTATGTCTAATTAATCCATAAACTATCTAAACACATGCCAATTAAATATTCAATTAAATACAATAATTAAAGAGGGAAATTCCTTAGTGGATTTAGGTCATTACAACCTACCCCTTAAATTCATCCCCAAAATTGCATCCCTTAATCTGTGAACAGTTGATGGTAACGTTCCCGAATCTCGGATTCTAGCTCCCATGAAGCTTCAGATTCGTCTTGATGGCTCCACTGAATCTTCACCAGAGGAATGGTCTTGGTTCTCAAGACTTGTTCCTTCCGGTCCATCACTCGCACAGGTTGCTCTACGTAGGATACATCCTTGCATAATTTTAACTGACTCCAATCCAGAACGTGCGACGGGTCGGGCTCATACTTCCGCAATAACGACACATCGAACACATCGTGTATTGCCGAAAGTTGTGTTGGTAGGGCTACTCGGTACACCACTCGTCCGATACGTTACAATACTTGGAAAGGTCCGACATATCTCGGAGCAAGCTTCCCTTTATGGCCAAAGCGTATAATGCCCTTTATAGGAGACAGCTTCAGGAACACATAATCTCCAACTGTAAACTCCATGTCTCTCCTCCTCCGGTCTGCATAACTCGTCTGTCTACTCTAAGATGTTTTCAACCTTTCCCTGATCAGCTTTACCTTAGCAGTGGTCTCTTGAACAATTTCTGGTCCAAGAATACTGCTCCAACTGACTTCTGCCCAACAGATTGGTGAACATGGCCTCCCATATAGTGCCTCGAAGTCCATCACACAAGCCCACAACATATCCTCCAGTACCTAATTCACTCCCTCGGTCTATCCGTCAATCTTTGGATGGTAAGCCGTACTGAAGTCCAACTGTGTACCCATGGCCTTTTGCAAACTCTCCCAGAACGTAGACGTGAAAAGTGAACCACGGTCCGAGACTATACTGACTGGTACACCATGAAGCCGCACTATCTCTCGAACATAAAGTGTAGCAATCTCCTCCACTGAAGCTGAAGTTCTCGTCAGTAAGAAATGGGTTGACTTGGTGAGTCGATCCACTATCACCCAAATCGAATCCAATGTACCCCGAGTCTTCGGCAAACCCATTATAAAGTCCATATTAGCGTGCTCTGTCACGCCCCAAATTCCAGGACACCACTTGTGTTAGCACGAGGGTAGTCCCGAATTCCAGGTCGAGACTCTCACCCCCCAAACCAAACACTCACTAACCACATACTACGGGGGTGGTACCACACGCTCAACTCTCAGAGAAAACCTACAAT
>JAUPMG010023814.1:0-15017 GCA_031762675.1 Pachysandra terminalis | reverse complement strand
ACACAGATAACTCCAATAATTTATTCATATATTATAACTAGGAAAATAAAATACTTTCAAAGGTTCAAGTCATTACATATGCCGAGGGGTCTGCCGAAGCTCGGGATTAAGCCAAAATCTCTAGATTTCATCCTTCTTTCAACTCAAATCATGAAACATTGTTAAGAGACTATAGTTAATATTTAATTCCGAATAAAACCCAATAAAAATATCACATAAATCAATGCATAAAAAAAATCTTAACTCCTATCATTAAACTTGAAAACAAGTAAAACTTTTGGAAAACAATTGAAAAGTAACAATGCTCCTATTAAAACCATAAATCATGTCAACTTGGATACTTACCTTGCTTTGGTCGTGTGGTGTAGTGTATTACACCTTTGATCTTCCTCTTCTTCTTCTTCTTCTTCGTCTTCTTCTTCTTCTTCTTCTCCAATGAATTAGTGGTGATTCTAACCTATAATGGTCCTATGTCTATATAGGCACTAAAAGACTCACCAATTAGTAACTATTAAACCTTTGATCTCAGCCATTGATTGGGAGTCATTAATCTCAGCCATTGGATGAAACTCTCAGCCCATGTGTGTTAGTTTCTAATATGGGTTTCTTACTATTGTTTGTTAAAAGCTTAGATTTTACTTCTAGAAGATTTCCTACAATTATTTTCCAGCCCATATGAGTTTCTAATTACAAATATTCTTTCTAGAACCTTAGCTTTTAGATTAAATAGTTTCTATTTTATTTTAGAGAGAATCTTAATACCTTTTTAACTTTTAATCTCAACCATTGATTGAGAAGCAAAAGTTACTGCGAAATCTAGGCCATACGTTTAACTTTAGTGATTTAAATTGCATGCGCTTTACACAATCTCCTTGTTGTACAATCCACCAATCAAAATCAGTCAAAGTCAAATAGTTCAACAATTACTAAAGTTTCAAATTAACCCCTAATTTCTTATTAATTTCACATTAACCCCTAAGTTTTGTTTGGGTTATTACAATATTAGACCATGTGTTATACATACAACAACGTATGGTGTATGTATGTTAGACCATACAACATATGTAGAACAGGATTCCAATAAACACATTCCATTCAAATTAAAATGTCACTTTATATGTGAATATTAGAGCATGTATAACATACATACAACAACGTTGGGCAACTAAGAAGTAACAGATCCACAGGACTAGTGTAGCTTAGATAAAGGTGTTAAGATGGATGTATGTGAAGAATAATGTAAACAACAAAAATGTCCAAGAGAGTCAAGGAGTAACCAAATAGGTAAAAACATAAAGTTTGTTGAGATAGTTTGGACATGGGCATGTTAAAAGTTAAAACAAGACCCATGGTTCAAAAGAGCTTGCAAGATAGGTGTAAATAGGTGCAGGTTGAAGGATTGGAAAATCAAAAAAAGCATGATGGAACCGATATCAAATGATTCAGAAGCTAATAAGCTTAGCAATGATATGATTTTTGAAATTTTGAATGGTAGAACAGGATCCTTTCCACGGTTTCACCAATCCCAACTTATACGGTTAAGGCATTATTATTGATGTTGATCTATATCTCTGGATTTCCGTCGACTAGACTAATTATTATGTACTGAAGTCTCTATTATCATAGTCTTGTAATTATGTATGGTTTACACTTGCCTTATCTATGTGAGATTGCCTCTTTGTATATAGTTACAGTACTTGTTTCTTTTCAAATGATGCTATTTGTTACAAATAAAAAAGAAAATACTTGCGAAATGAACACTTTCATTGAGATAGATTTGCACGACATTTGCAACACTTTCACTTTGGCTTTCATCAAAGTGAACCAATCTCTTAAGGATCAACTCTCAACTTGACAAACATACGGGCATATTTTTATTTTTTATTTTTTATTTTTTGTGATAGGTACAAGTATACTGTACTAAAATAATTTAAAGTGAAGTGTAACTGTGTAACAGAAATATACAAAATAACCCTCCCAAAATTTTATATTTACACAAATTGTGTACACCAATGTGTGACCTTGGCCCAAAACTATCCTAGAATAAATTACAAAAAACCCAGTCCCCCCTTAAACGCCAATGGAGAGAGAGAATTAAACTCCTTTAGAGAGTGGACCCATAAGAAAAGGATAGAAGACACCTGATCAATTATCTCACCCAGTCCTTTCTCCTTGCCTTCAAAGATCCGCATGTTTCTCTCCTTCCAAATAACCCAACATATTGCTGCTGGGCACATAATCCATAGAATCGCTCTTCTTGACTTGCTGCTCTTCCAATCCCAACTGCACAATATTGCCTTACAGTCTTCGGGCATGACCCAATTCATGCCAAACTTTCTTAAGAAGCAACCCCATACCTTGAATGCCACATTGCAATGGATCAATAGGTGTGCTGTATTCTCTGAGTTGGAATAACACATTACACACCTATTCGGCATTGGTAACCCTCTTGAAATCAGATTATCCACGGTCAATAACTTATCCTTAACTGCTGTTCATAAAAGGAATTCTATCTTGGAACGAACTTTCACACTCCACAATAATTTCTCAACACCAAAATGTTCTCTGATGATGCTAGGATTTGAAAATATGATCCAACTGAAAATTTACCTTTGTTCTCACAACTCCATTTGTGAATGTTCGAGGCTTCTCTAAAACCATTTCCTTGAATCTTTGTGAGGAGATCTGAAACCGATGCCAACTCTGTGTCAAAAAGGGGTCTTCTAAATTGTAAGTTCCAAGATATGCCTTGCTGGTCCCTCACTAAAATGCCACAGACATGACCTTGGTTTTGAGATAAACTGTACAGATCTGGGAATTGGTTTCTAAGAGTATCCTCTCCTAACCAAAGGTCTTCCCAAAATCTTACCCTGTTCCCAACCCTTACCTCAAACTGCATGCATGCTGAATAAGTTGGCTGAAGTTTCAAAATAGATTTCCATACACCTTTCCCATATGTGCCCTGATATGGTACAGTTGACCAATCATTTGAAGAGGTGCCATAGTTAGCCGCAATGACCTGCCTCCACTAGTTATTCTTTCTTTCCCATATCTCCAAAGCCACTTGCCCAATAGTGCCTCATTAAACTTCTTCAACCTCCTTAACCCTAAACCTCCTTCCCATTTTGATTTGCGTACTTCGCTCCATCTTTCCAGGTGACACTTATGCGCTTCCCCTTTTCCTCTACAAAAAAATTCCCTTTGCAGCCTTTCTATTCTATTTGCTACTGTCATCGGGATTTCAAGCATAGACAAATAATACATGGGTTATTTAGACAAGGAGCTTCTGATCAATACCAGTTTTCCTCACTTGGACAAATATCTTGTTTTCCACACTGCTAATTTCTTCTAACATCTCTCCACAATCTTACTCCATATGGATGTCTTCTTGTGTGATATGCCAAGGGGCAAACCAAGATAAGTGGTGGGCAGCGTCCTCACTTTACATCCTAGCATAAGTATATCCCCTACTCCAAACAGTACACTCTTACTGACATTGATCCTTAATCCTGACACTGCATGAAAACATAAAAACAAACATCGGAGAGTTAGCAGCTGACCTTGTAAGGCTTTACAGAAAATAAGCATATCATCTGCGAACTGCATGTGAGATATAATAGGGACTCCTCCCCTTACATCCATTCCCTCAATGAAATTCAGAACTTCAACCTCTTGAATTAGTCTGCTAAAAGGTTCTGTCACCATCAAGAACAGGAATGAAGATAGTGGCTATACTTGTCTTAACCCCCTCGATGACCTGAAAAAGCCGGATGCCACTCCATTCACCAGAACCGAAAAAGTCACGGTTGAAATACAAATTTTTATCTACTTTCTCCATTTTACCCCAAAATCCATTCTCTCAACATATTTAACATAAGTCCCAACATACATGATTGTATGCTTTCTCCATATCTAATTTGCATATTAACCATTAGTTACCTTCTCGTAGCATAGAATCCAAACATTCATTTGCAATTAGCACCCCATCCAATATTTGTCTCGCTCCCACAAAAGCACTTTGATTTTAAGATATGATCTTAGGCAATACTCTTTTAAGCCTATTTGTCAATAGCTTCGATATGATTTTGTAGAAATTGCCCACCAAACTTATTGGTATAAATATAAACTCCTTCATGTTCATCGCACCCGCCTTCTTGGGGATTAGGGATATGAAAGTTGCATTGCCACTCTTCTCAACAGAACCATGCATTTGAAACTCCTTACATGCATTTGAAAGTTGCATTGGCACTCTGCTCAATATACCGGCATATTGTAGCAGCAAAATACAAAAGTTCATTTTAATATCCATTCTCAAGATCTTACAATTGTCTTCTACTATGAGAATAGGGAACCCTTTAAGTATTAAGAAGAGAACTAAAATATGGAAGAAAAGAAAGTCAGTGGAATAATAACAAAGGCGGGAAGAGAAACCCCACCATAGTTATAAAGTTACAAATAACCAGTTCCACTTTTTATAAAAATCAGTTTTAACTACTCGTAAACGAGGCTCCACCAAAAACCAATCTCTTGAAAAGGACCCTTTTATCAATACAAACCAGATGAAAGGATTGCTTCTTATCCTCAAAACAATTTTTCACCTTTCAAGGACCCACAGGATGGTTACAAGAATCATCCTCCATATAATACGCGCCATAATACCAAAGCGGGTCTCGGGCAAGGAAGAAATAATTTCTTTAACAAATCCAAGAATAGTACAATAATAGCCGACGAGATAAATTAAAAATCTCCAAGCCACTTGAGCAAAAGGGCAATGAATCAACAAGCTATCAATTGATTCCCCCTCATGGATACATAAATAGAAAAAAATTGACCACCCTCTATGGATCAAATAATCAACAAAAAGAATCTTCTCCAAAGCAGCTGTGTAAATGAGAGCTAATACCTTCAGAGGCAAGGTTTCAAGTAAAGTAGCAGATACGATATCAGCCACCGGTTCCTTTAAAATTGGGGAGGGTAAGGTATCAGCCAATACGACGATATGTATCGGCCTGTATTGGCCTCGCATCGGCTGATTCGTCAACTTTTTAAAATGACTCACCAATATGGATCGGTGTATCGGCGAGTCATGACAGCCACGATTGTCCTATTTTGCAAACATGTTTTATGTCATATGTTCTCAGTGTTTTGAGATCAAACAAGCTCAAAGCACTCTCACCCCTTTCTTGTTCAAGCTAAACTCCCAAGAATCTAAGCATTCTTTGCATAAAGAAACAAAGATTTGTGGTACAAATCACCGAATCGGAGGCAGAATCTTTGAGATTTGGGAGTTTTTTCGTTTGTGGATGATTGTGGGTGAGTTTTCTTTAAATGATTTCATGTAAATGCATGCTTTCTTGTTCATTTCATTCGACTAATATGTTTAGGACATTCTTCAGGTGATTTTACAACTTATATATGAGATTTGACAAAATTTGGGGGTTTTCTTAATACTATTTAAGGTTCATATGCATTGAGATTGCATATTATTTATGCTTTATTTTATTTAATGTGCATTTTTCATAACTTTTTAATGAAAACAATAATCTACATTGTTTTTTTAAAATGTTTTCTAATTGTTTTACCGTCTTGGATTGCAGGTTCTCATAGCCTCCTGGACCAAATGGTAAACTTAGTCACAGTCGATGTCTCTTATACCTTGACCGATAGGTCGAGTTTTTTCTAATTGTGGTCCCAAGTTAGGGTCCATAGGTTGTCTCTGAATATGGGCTTCTTTTAGATTCTTTTCATGAATTTTTATAGACTGCTGTTTTGTTTTATGTACATATTCTGATCAGATTGGTGATTCGTTGTATATTTATATGCTATTTGATGATTAAAGAAATTGTTGTTAATTATTAAGAAAAAAAAAATGTTGTCTCTGACTAGCAAGGTTTTAGCCGAGTTTGTATTGGGTATCGGCCCAATCCAAAATTGAGTCGTATTGGCCGATACGATGCGGAACGCTACGGATCCAGGAAAACTCTAAAAATCCAAAAAAGAGACCGTCGTACCGCAAACCCTACCCTGGTTGGGTTTGCTCCACACCATTGATAAATCAGTATTAGACTAAGAAGGCTGAATGAGGGACTCAAAATGAAGTTACCAAACATTTCTTCGTACAATTTAGCAACCAAACATGCCGACCATCCTCCTCCCCCTAGAAAAAAAGAAGAAATAGAATTCAAAAGATCCAGAAACTAGGTGCACTCCCTAATCTCCCTATCAAGCAAACCTATCCTGCAAATTGGAAACCAAATAATCTCCTCACTTCTTCTAAAGAAAAAAATTGGTTTACTGAAAGATTCTTTTGAGTATGAAGTCTGTATATCCAGGGACACAAGGAGCACAAGGGACCCTGCCTGAAACCAATCATCTTCCTAATAGTGGATATTATTACCTTTGCAACCATGAAGCCACGTCTGGGTTCATTATTTTTTTTTTTAATCAATAACGAGGATGATTGTATAGATAAGACGAGTGAAAAATAGAAACAGTACAAGGCCAGCTTCCCCAAGTTAGGGAAACAAACCGAAAATAAAACATCAAAACAAAATATAGTAGCCCATACCACAGATCAGCAACAGAACAATTAACCCCCAAAACAAACACTATGGTGACACCACCGCCTCCCAACATCTAATGATGTCCATCTCGGAGACATCTCTAAACTCCGAAAGGACACATACCCAAGACGCCACCATACTCAATATGGAATCAATAAGTGCATCCGGCCTCCTGCTTTTTGCCTCAAAAATTGTTCGGTTTCGCTCACCCCAAATACCCCAGATGATAGCAAAGAAAGAAGCCCCAAATAAAACCTGACCTCTCCTTCCCAAGAAAGGGAATCTCCATTGACAGAGCATCTCATAAATCGACCTTAGGTAAGCCCATTGTACCTTGGCAAAGTTGGTAAACAATTTCCAAATTTGTGATGCACAATGGCAGGAGAGGAATAGATGGTCCACTGGTTCCCCATACCGCATACACATAAAACAAATTTTTGGGGACAAGGCCAAGAATTTTCTTCTTCTCTGCGGTGTTAATCTTATTTAGGAGAGTAGTCCAAGCAAAGGCTTTGACCTTAAGGGGAACCTTGGCCCCCCAAAGAAGTGAGGTGGAGAACGGAGGAGGAGAGGACTCCCTATCTGGACACAACGACTGAAAGAGGAATTTAGTAGAGAACGTACCACTCGGGTACGGGCACCAAAACCTGACATCATGAGAGGACTCATCTAAGACAACACTTTTTAAGGACTCAAAAAAGGAAGCCAACTAATAATGTTAGCATCCCTTGGAACCTAGCGGAGAGGGAGGTTCCAAGAGAGACCGGAAGGAGACCAACTCAGAACATCCGACACGAGAATTATGGAAGACGACGAAACGAAAAACTTTAGGAAAGCAGACAGCTAGAGTATAATCTCCCCACCATAAGTCCAACCAGAAATGAACAAAGCAACCGGAACGAATTGAGAATCTCACTATACTGATGAATTCGGGGAAAAGGTCGGAGATAGCTTTCCAAGGGCTAGCCGAAAAAATCTTTGCTCCATGGTTAGTGTCCCACCCGTTAGCATGAGAACCATATTTGCTGGCAATAATGAAACGCCATAATGCCTACTTCTCAGCACTGAACCTCCAAAGCCACTTACCAAGTAAAGCCTGATTTTTAGTTTGAATATTGCCCAAGTTGAGACCACCTTTGTCTTTATCTTTACACACATCCTCCCATTTGACTAGATGATCTTTTCTACTCCCTCCTCCCTCCCACAAGAAATCCCTTTGAAACTTCTCAATTCTATCCGTGATCCTTTTTGGGATCTTGAAGAGCAAAATATAATAAGTGGGGAGGTTACCAAGAGAGGCCTGGATTAAGGTGATGCGCCCTCCCAAAGAAAGATGATTTTGTTTCCAATTAGCCAATTTCTTCTCCATCTTATCAACCACAGGGTTCCAAAATTGGGAATCCTTGGGCTTCCCATTAACAAAAAGCCCCAAGTAACTCATAGGCCACTCACCCACTCCACACTCCATGACCATAGTACAGTCCTGAATCAGATCATCCTCCACATCGATCCCATTCAAACTGCTCTTCTCTAGATTAATTTGGAGGCCTGAAATCATCTCAAAGCATCTAAGAACGCACTTAGCCCAAAAAATATTGTCCTTGGAGGCTTCCAAAAAGATAATTGTATCATCAACAAATTGTAAGTGGGACACCGGCACTCTCTCTTTTCCTATTCTAAAACCTTGGATCTTACCACTCACAACCGCTTTCCTGAAAAGCGTACTAAGGACATCACTAACCAACGTGAACAGAAATGGGGAAAGTGGATCCCTCTGCCTCAACCCTCTAGACGAAGGAAATAATCCTGATACTCCTCCATTAAGGCAAAAAGAGAACTGGACGTTTCTAACGCATCCCCCAATCCACCTACACCACCTATCGGGAAAGCCCTTCCACCTAAGAACAGAGTCCAAGAAAGACCATTCCACCCTATCATATGCTATCTCTAAATCAACTTTCAACACCAACCCTGGCTTTCTCGACCTGTTATTCTCTTCAACACACTCGTTGGCTATAAGAATGCTATCCAAGATTTGCCTACCCTGAATGAAAGCGCCTTGATTCTTAGACACAATTTCTCCAATGACCTCCTTGAGTCTGTTAGCCAACACTTTAGAGATAATCTTATAAACACTAATGACGAAACTAGTAGGCCTAAAATCCCTCACTCTCACCGCACCTTTAATTTTGGGAATCAACACAAGGACAGTGGCATTCATAGAAACTATTAGTTTCGTCATTAGTGTTTATTCCCAAAATTAAAGGATCTTCTATTGGTAGACCTGGGAGATCAGGGGTTGGTGGGGTGTTTAGAGATTTAGATGGGAAGGTGGTTCATGCATATTTGGGTCCTAATGGAGAGGGGGATTCGAATAGGGCAGAGGTTTGGGCTTTGGTGGCTGCTTTGGAGGAGGCAAGGAGAATGAATCTGGATAGTGCGATTGTGGAGGGGGATTCCTTCTCAGTTATATCTTGGATGAATGAGGGTAGTCTTCCGTGTAGTGGCTTGAGGATTCATTTCAACACATTCCGCGTTCAGCAAATGGTGTTGCAGATTTTTTGGCTAGAGGTGGAGTGTAGAGGAATTCTTTAGTGACTGGTGTGGATTTTGATGGTGCTTTGGATAGAATATGATCTGATCTCAATGACGTTTTGGTTTTAGGTTCTTGTACAGTTTTGGTTTTCTTTCATATTCTATTTTTTTGGTGTGTAGTTGGTTTTTTGGTTTTTGGTTTGATCTACTTGTAAATTTGTAACTTTTGTAATTTTTTTTTTTTTTATCAGTAAAGTAATATTGTATAAAAGGACCAAAAGGTCAAAATGTACAGTGAATATATATGTATCCTATACATACATCAACAAAAAGTATATAAGAAACCGTAGTCACATACAAAGTTCCCCCTCCTATTCACCAACATGCTAGATTAGTACCAAAATAGACCCCATGAGCAATCGAAATCCATGTATCGAATGCCTTCAAATTCGGAGAAATTCAACACGCAGAAAAATAGTAAAGACAAGATCTTATCAATCAGCTTTTGAGTGCAAGATTCTGTTCCTTCAAAAACTCTGCAATTCCTTTCAGTCCATATCGTCCAAGCAATCGCTGCTGGACAAAGATTCCACACGATGGAACTCCTCCTTGCGCCCCTCATCTTCCTCCTCCAGCCCCAATTATTTAATTCTTCTTTTAGACTATGGTGCCTAACCCAACATAACTTAAATCTGTTCAAAAAATCATTCCAAATGTTCTAAGTAACCTCACAATGGATAAATAAATGAGCTGTCGTCTCCTCCTCCTCTTTACATAAGCAATATCTAGAAGCCATAGACCACCCTCTCTTCTTTAGGTTGTCAATATTGAGCACCCTCTCTTCAGCTGCTGTCCACAAAAAGAAAGATATCTTGGAAGGTAAACCTGCACACCCAATTAACAGAACTTTATGATGATTAATAAAGTGCTGTTAATTATCAAAAACTAAAAATAAAAATCCCCAACAATAAGTTCCCAAACTGAGTTTGTAACTTATAACCCTCTAACATCAACTAGGGAAGAAGCATCCATTTCCTCAACACTTCTTTTTGATTGAACTGCTTTTACTTCTCAAGCACCATTTGATTCATCAGAAACATTTAGCAATAAAACCATCCTAATAGCATTTGAAAAATGTTCTTGTTACACAGCATCCTTCACAGCTTACAATAAAGACACATAATCCTTCATAGCTTACAATAAAGATACATACATACATATATACTTACATCATCCCTTCCTCTTTAATATGAAACCTAGAAAACTTCAGACTAACACGCAACTTCTAAAATTACGTCAAATGAAATTTGGAAGCACAAAATGAAAGCAAGAAATAGAAATGCCATCACGGATTCATAACTTACTCTGTCTTGGGTTTAGTGAAAACTAAAAGCATAAATAAATAAATGAAAAGAGGCCACAAGAGCAACATTGGGCTCCCATGCATCATAGATGTTGAACTCATGCCTCTTAACCCATGAGCAACAAACCATGCACACTAATATATAACAGCTCTTATATTGTTGCTGTCAATTTTATGATACCATATGGATACACGTAAAACGGGGGGGGCGGGAACAAAAGAGAAACAACCCCATTCATCCACAGTGGACGTCAATACCTACAGAACTTGTGCGGTTATGCCTATAATCATGGGCCATGGCAATAGCCATAGCCATCTGTATATGTAATCTTGCGTGATGAAGATTGTATCTGGGAGACCAATATGCAGATATTTGTGTAATTACTACATAACTACACAAGACATATGTCCATAATTATATCAACAGGTACTATATACACATAATCTTGGTTCACTAACAGACAGCCCATATGCAGCCCAACTTTTAATAGAGACAGCCCATATGCAGCCCAACTTTTAATAGAGACGACGACTTTGAGTAACAATGTTCTTTATGTGGTTTATAATCCATGTAAAGTTATTATAGTTTTCCAGACTCTGAAACAAGACATCATTTCTGATGGGTAAGTCTAATCTTAGGTATGTAGGCCAGCTTCTTCCACTTTCTACTGACCTTGCACTTCTTATTTGGCATGGCTACTTTGAGTTGTCTAACATAAGTACATTTTCGTGCCTAAACAATTACCGAAGGTTTCTCGTGTTCTCAATAATGTTACCATGTAAGAAACTTTTATAATGTTCCTATGAACTTCCATGAATATCTCAGTTTCAAAAGCTTATATTCATAATAGTTACTGTTTTAGTACGGGTCTGCTCAAGCCTGGCAACCCACCAAAAAGAAAATGTGTTTTCATAAGTTGTTGTGACATAACAAAATCAATTCAAACAAATCTGTAATTCTAAACATTTACCTCTCTCTTGGTTGGGTGCACATTTACATCCAAATGCTCAGGCGGCAATACAATAGACATATATATGAAAGGCTTTGATGCTTTTGGTAAAGTTGCAGAATAAACAACTTCAATAGCCCTCTTCAAGGCAGTGCACTCAACCAACCTATCTGAAACAACAAAGAATAATTTTCTGATAAGTGTGATCATATAAAGAAAAAGTACCAAGCTTGCTACATACACACGTATGCATACAAGCTAGTAAACACAACAAAGTTAACCCGAAACTACATAAATGCGAAACTGAAACTCAATTATACATGACTGACATGATCACTGTTCACGAACCTAGGGATTTGTGAACAGTAAACAGTAAAAGTGAGAGAATTTTTGAGTGTGCTGGACTGCAACCATGAGTTGGTGAAAAAGGGCTTTGGGCGATCATGATCCATTCTACCCATCCTTCATCCCTTCCACCACCACCACCACCTCCCCAACCTCCACCGCCACTCATTCCTCTGTCTGCCCTGCATCCATCATCATCTATTCCCCTACATCCACTGCCACCCCTTCCTTTTTCTTCCTAGCACCTTTCATCGACCTTCATTCAATCGGCATCTTCAACGTTACATCCCAACCCTTCTTCTGTTATTCCTTCATCTTCTTATCATTCTAGACCTTCGAACTTGCCTTCTTTTGCCGACCTGGTTAGGGTGGATCTCCCGCATGGATTGTCAAAGTCAATTCGTGTTGCACAGAATTTCCAAAGACAGTCGGAATCACTTCAGATTGAGGCCAAGATGTTCTCGGTAGAGTTTTTGAAGGATTATCATAAACTACGTCCTTCTGGACATGGTAAAGGAAGGATTAGTTCAATGGTTATCGCGGAGGATGAAGCGTTTTGGATTTATTCTTGCTGTTCGGAAGCCATTGAGATGAACTTTGATGTAGTTGGTTCGGAGACAAAACACGATGCCAGAGATGAACTTTTCTTGAGACAACCGTCTTTTATCATGTTGGGAGATATAGAGATGTCGGGCTTAACATCTCCAATTCTCAAGGAAGGAATTAGAAAAAACAAGGATAAGGTTCTAAGACTTTAAATTTAGTTTTAATAGCAATTTTCAGGAATTGGGTGAGGGAATTTTAATTCCAATTCTTTGGTACCACCAAATTTAAATATTACAACTCCTTAGCCCAATTCCAATTCTTAGGCTGAATTCTCAGTCCAATTCTTTGTAACAAACACAGCCTCAGGGAATTTTGACATCCACCAACAGCACTGAAAAGGTCCCTAAAGCTCCAAGTATTCAATTTTCTTCTAGCATGCTTAAGTTCTAAAGCAAATACAAAGAAACATATTCAGTTCCTTTCAATAGCTCTTTAAAATGGAAAGATGTTTGGTTGGATTGAGTATGATTGTTTGGGGCAAACAAGAAGAAAATTTGATCTTATTACCCTTTTTAGTAGACTTTCTATAGAATTTAACAAATACATGTTTATATTAAATGGATGTAATGAGATGCATTGCAATACGAAAAGTAGGATTTAGCGATTGAAAAGATTTCAACTATAAAAGTTTCTGCAGAATACAACAAGATAAATATTTCTGCATTAAACGGATGCATTAAGATACATTTCATTATAAGAAAAAGAAGTATTTAATGATTGAAAAATTTATACTACAAAATATTCACTTTTAACTATTCGTTATCGATCAAAAAAAAAAATTCACTTTTAACTAATTTTTTCAAGACTATATAAAAAAGTTTAAACTTTTGTAAACAAATATTACTAATGAGATATATAACATCTAAATCGTTGTATATTTATGAAAGCATTCTGATTACTTTAGTAAATCAATTATGAAACCAATCAGTTCCATATGCCCATGTTTAAAATCCATCTTGAAAACCGAGTATGAAGATTTTATATTGATTAAATTATTAAAACATAAAAAAGAGGGTAGGTGTTTATTTTATTATCTTTTTACTAATGGATGTTAAAAAATACTTTATAGATGTATCAGTCCATCATATATGCCTGACAAAACGTAATCAAAGTTTTAAATGTCGGCGACATGTTGCCCCGAACTCCCGGTGATATGAAAATATAAGGAAATCAACTTGTTACGATTTTCCCCCCATGTCACTGACATAATATAAGTTTTGCACATGTCGAGTGACATGTGCAAATGAAATGTATTTAAAGGGGCAAACAGTCGAAATGTCACCTATTTCATGCAACATTTTGTGCGACATTTTGACAATTTTACACCCCGTTCTCCTCCAAAACCTCAAAAAAACCCTTTTTTCTATTTTCACCTAGATTTGTGTATATATACACAAATATAACCTACTTTGCCTAAGAAGATTGAAGATTCAAGCTTTGGCTCGGAGTGTTGAAGGTAAAACGATTTTTTTCTCTGTTTTTTTTTTTTTTTGAAGTTGATCATCAGGTTGCGCTAATTCCATACGAATCAGTACCGAGAAGCAACTGCCCATTGGTCCAGCAATGCCACCGGCCCGAATCCGCATTTTTTTTTGTTTTACTCACCATAACTCTTCCTTAGGCAAGCCTGGGTAGAATACCAGAGCAAGTACAAGTCATTAACTAACAGTAAAAAAAAAAAAAAAAAAAAAAGTCTTACCCTACACATCATTTCTTCCCGTCTTATACAATGTGTTTTTCACCTCTATACAACGAAGAGAGCCTGCTCATTATGATACAGTAATGGCTTTAACCCATCCGCAGAGATGGATGATGCTACCCTTTAATGATGTTCACAGGCCATTAACTAAGAGCAAAAATAAATAAAAAATCCTATCCTACACGTCATTTCTTCCCTTCTTATACAATGTGATTTTCACCTCGCTATACAAGGAAGAGAGCCTGCTCATTATGATACAGTAATGGCTTTAACCCATCCACCGAGATGGATGATGACACCCTTTAATGATGTTCATTAGCAAATGAATGGTAATAAATACAAGGTTTCCAAGTGGATTTTGAACTTAGTAGCCTTCAATAAGGAGGAAAATGCTTCTCACTTGCTTCTCCATTGTGAGGTAATTAGGATGATCTAGCTCTCTTTCTTTTTTTTTTCATTTTTTTGATCATTAACAAAAAATTTATTAATCATCAAAAAGGATATGTACAAAACAAGGAATCACGAAATGTGATATGAAAAAACGAAACATCAACAATAATTACAAAAGGAAACAAAAAACAAGAAACAAAATACAAAATTCTATCCATCTGATATCAGAATCTCCTCCCCTACAGGTAATCCAGCTTCAAACTCCACTCTTTCCACACCTCTTCTAGCCCAACCATTTGCAACCTCATTTGCTGATCTCAAAACATGATTAAAAGATAAATTTAAACCATTAGAAAGATACCGGGCACGTCTAATCCAATGGGCATATTTCCAAGGATAGCTACCATCACCAATCCTCCAAGAAATTACCAATAAGGAGTCACATTCAATCTGTATATCCTCCAAATTCAATTTCTTTGCTTCCACCAAACCTGCAATCAAGGCTCTCAACTCAGCAGTAGTAGAATCTGCGATGCCAATCGGTCCAGAAAAAACATGTAACATGA
>JAUPMG010023803.1:0-15017 GCA_031762675.1 Pachysandra terminalis | reverse complement strand
TAAAATCTAAACTAAATCTAAATTAAGAGAAAATAGAATTAATTAAAGAACAGTAGAATATTGATGATCATTCTAATTCCTTAATTATGGTTAAATATAGTCAATCCCATTGACTAATAGTGGATGCTCCCGACACTACTCTCAAACCATACAAAATGAGGACATAGTCAATCTAATTGACTACCGGTGGATGCTACCAGCACCACTCATAAACATACAGTTGATGCTCCCGGCATCACTCACGAACATAACTCATACAACACAATCATTCATTCACAGGTAGTTGATACTCCCAGTACCACTCAAAACATCAGACAAATCAACATTGAAATCAATCATAAGACATAACAGTGAAGTCTACAAGCACCACTCAAACCACTCAATTTCCTATGCAAACATCCCTAACCATCCTAACCTTATCTCGTAGTCCAATATCTAAGTTCAAACTCATTAAAGTCAAAATCTCATTACATCTCATCCAGGACTGCTCTATTTTCCTGAATTTCAAACCTTATTATACACTTTTGAACATTCGACCATAACCATCACTTTTGCACACAAACCAACCTCATAAGCATGTGCAAAACACCCCAAGGGAACTTTCCCTAAAATTTGAAACCATTTGGGGCTCGTTAGATCCTCGGTATCTGCCAAGGTTCCTACCGAGATTCTCGGTAGATTATTCTGAGAGCTATGATTTTTCTAGGTTTTTTGGTAGATGTCTCGGCATCTACCGAGAGTCCTGTCGAACGTGAAATTAAGCCCAGAAATCAGTTTTTCTTCTAGGGCTTTGTACCCGTACTCTCAAATACGTATTTTTATACTTCTAAACCTCAAATATCAACTTCTAATCATTGTACAAGTGATCAAAACCTAACATATCAAAATCTAAACTATGCTTATATGTCTACACTACACAATCAATCAACACACTAGCATTAATCCCAGAAATCATAATTAAATTATAAGAATTTTGAAGATTATCATAAATACAGTAAACTTAGATCTAATCATGCTAATCAGGTAAACAAACAATCATTCATCATATTACTTCAATACTTATACTATAAGATCACTATTTAGATCATGCCTCAATTCATGAAATCATGCATTCTAATCTATAGTTATAGCATTGCTAAGATCCATGAATATGATTAACGTAAAATCGATGGGAATCCCTACCTTTTTCCTTCTTAGATCTGTTCTCAGCAACTTTTCTAGAACTAGATGATCAACAAGTTCCCTTTGCCTTCCATCTTCTCTTTCGTTTGATTTGGATATGTGAATCCTAAAGACCAATTCTCTCTCTTCTTTCTCTATCGTTTGGACGTGTAGGGACACTTTTTCTCTCTTGTTTGAAAAGTTACGTGGGTAAGTGGATGAAATCCATTATCCCACTCTTAATTCAAATAACAAAGTAAATGACTTTGTTGCTCTTACCTTGGCCTAATGGGCTATTCGACCCATCCATGGTCCATCTTGAGTTCATTGTGTAGGGTCCAAGACCAGTCCACCCAATTCACCAAAATTACACAAATTACCACCATTTCTTCAAAATCACATAAAGGTCCAATCCAAATCCTCTTATATCAATTAAATCCTAAAGTTTAAAATAGAATTAACTACCATTTAATTATCAAATCAAATGGTAGGGTCAGGGTCATTACATTCTCCCCCCTTTAGGATATTTCGCCCTCGAAATTTAGTACTTACCTTGGTTATCGAACATCGTCGGGTATTGCCTCCGAATCTCCGATTCCAGTTCTCAAGACGCTTCTGCTTCATCATGATGACTCCATTGCACTTTCATTGGGGGAATGGTCTTTGTCCTTAATATTTGTTCTTTCCCGTCCATGATCCTCACAGGTGCTTCTTCATTTGTCACATCCTCTTCTAATGGTGACTCAGTCCAATCAATGATATGCATAGGATCCGGTTCATATTTCCTTAGCATTGACACGTGGAAGACATTGTGGGCTGCTCCCAACTGATACGGTAAAGCGAGACAATATGCCACCTTACCTATGCACTCCATTATCTCAAAGGGTCCAATGAAGTAAGGCGCTAGCTTCCCCTTCTTTCTGAATCTCATTACACCCTTCATTGGTGAGATTTTCAAAAACACATGATCTCCCATTTCAAACTCTAGGTCTGGTCTTCTACGATCTGCATAACTCTTCTGTCGACTTTGAGCTGCTAATAGTCTTTTCTAGATAGTTTTCACCTTCTCAGTGGTTTCTTGGATGATTTCCAGTCCAAGCATGCTACTTTCTCCCACCTCGGTCCAACATGTGGGCGACCTACATGGCCTTCCATATAATGCCCCGAATGGTGTGATCCCAATACTCGATGGGTAACTGTTGTTAGAGGAGAATTCCACCAAAGGGAGATGGTCACTCCAATTTCCTTTGAAATCCAATACACAAGCCCCTACCATATCCTCAAGTATCTGGCTGACCCTTTCAGTCTATCTGTCTATCTATGGGTGGAAGGCAGTGCTGAAATCTAATTGAGTGCCCAAAGCCAAGCTCACCCAAAATTTTGGTGTAAATCTGGTATCCTGATCAGATACAATGTTAACTGGCACCCCGTACATTCTGACTATTTCCTTGATGTATAGTCGTGCCAACTCATCTCTGGAAGCTATAACCTTCACTGGCAAGAAGTGAGATGATTTGGTCAATCTATCCACAATCACCCATATTGAGTCACTTCCCCCTTTTGATTTGGGCAACCCGACTACGAAGTCTATGGTCACATGTTCTCACTTCCATTCCGCAATGGGTAATGGATGAAGTAATTCGGTTTTCCTCATATGTTCAGCCTTGACTTACTAATAGGTAAGACATCGAACCACAAATTGAGCTACGTCTCTCTTCATACCTAACCACCAGTAAGCTTTCTTCAAGTCCCATTATATCTTGTACCGCTAGGATGGATGGAATATCTGGACTTATATGCTTCTCCAAGGATCTCGTTTCGAATTGCCTCGTCCTTAGGAATACAGAGTCTTCCCCGATATCTGATCACTCTGTCTGCCAATGTCGCCCAGTCTGGCTTTGACTCATCTGCTGCCAAGGACTGTAATTCTAGATCGGTCTTCTGCCCTTGTCCAATCCTGTCTATAATAGATGGTCTCACTACTAAGATGAATAATAGCCCGCCACTCCCTTTTTCATTAGCTTGGACATTCAAGCTACTGAAGGCTTCAATCAAACACTATTCTTGTCTCAATAAACAGGATAGCACATTGCGTGGCTTCTTACTCAGTGCATCTGCAACCCCATTTGCTTTATCCGGGTGGTACTGAAAAGTCATGATGTAGTCATTAACTAACTCTATCCACCTCCTCCCTTTCATGTTTAGTTCTTTCTGGGTGAACAGATACTTCAAACTCTTATGATCGGTAAAGAGTTCAAAGTCCTCTCCATAGAGATAGTGCTTCCACAACTTCAGTGCGAACACTACTGCGGCTAACTCTAGGTCATGCGTCGGGTACTTACGCTCATGTACCTTGAGTTGTCTGGATGTATAAACCACCACTTGTCCTTCTTGCATAAGAACACAACCCAAACCCATCTGTGATGCATCTGTGTACACTGTAGCTTCTTCCCACTAATTGGGTTCACAAGCCCTGGTGTCGAGGTTAGTTTCTTCTTCAACTCTTTGAATGCCGCCTCACACTTGTCATCCCAATTGAATTTGACTTCCTTCTTTGCTAATTTAGTCAAGGGAGCAAAAATCTTCGAAAATGCTTCCACAAATCTTCTATAGTATCCAGCCAATCCCATAAAGCTTCAAATTTCTGCCACGTTCTTGGGTATCTCCCAACTCAACAAGGTTTCTATCTTGACAGGATTTACTAATATTCTCTCTCTGGACAACACGTGTCCTAGAAATTTAACTTCTTCCTTCCAAAAGTCACACTTGCTGAATTTGGCATATAGTTGATGCTCTAAGAGTGTCTGTAAAGTTATGCTCAAATGTTCCTCGTGCTCCTCTTTCGACTTCGAGTATATGTGGATTTCATCCACAAATATGACTATAAATCTGTCCAAGTATGGCCTGAACACCCTATGCATCATGTCCATGAAAGTAGCTGGGGTGTTAGTCAAACCAAAAGGCATTATCATAAACTCATAGTGACCATACCTTGTTCAAAATAGTGTCTTTTGTATGTCACTGTCTCTAAGCTTCAGTTGGTGCTACCCCGACCTCAAGTCAATCTTGGAGAAATAACGGGCTCCTCTAAGTTGATTGAACAAGTCATCAATCCTGGATAAGGGATACTTGTTCTTGATGGTGACTCCATTCAGTTGTATGTAGTCAATGCACAACGTCATAGACCCATCCTTCTTTTTTCACTAATAACACCGATGCTCCCCGTGGTGAAACACTCGGTATGATAAAACCCATGCTCATAAGTTCATCAAACTGCTCCTTGAGTACTTCCAACTCTACCAGTGACATGCGGTTAGTGGCCAACGATATGGGAGTAGTGCCCGGAATCAGCTCAATGCAAAACTCTACCACCCTCAAAGGTGGTAGTCTCGGTATCTCCTGAAATACTCGAGCGAACTCCTTCACTATTGGGATTTCCTCCAAGGACTCTCCCTTGTTGCCCTCCAATAGTCCCAAAAACTCCTCTTGGTATTTATCCTTCGCATTCCTTAAAACCTTGACGTTTTCTCCTCAAAGAATCTCAAAGGTAACCTCCTTCCCAAAAATGTCCACTTTGGCATGATAGGCTGATAACCAATCCATGCCAAGGATGATATCAAAATCCATCATAGATAACACCACTAGGTCGGCCTCAAAATTTTGATCTCCTACTCTTACCAGGAAATCCAACCGATATTGCTAAGAGTGACTAATCCTCCAGGGCTTGTTATATCCAAAGGTTCTCTCATAGATGAAGGTTTAAGACCTAAGGCATGCAAGAATCATACTGATAAAAAGGAATGTGTAACAACCGAATCAAATAAAACACTTGTAGGAGAATGAAAGATCATAAGGGTACCTTCCACTCCAGCTTTCGTGGCATCCTCATCCTTTTGCATCGTCCCATCGGTCAAGGCATGCACTTGCCCATGAGGCCGAGGTCCGTGATTTGCCTTCTGTCCTACGTCTTCTACCCGAATTCTCTCCCGGCAATCCTTCTTGTAGTGTCCGGACTTGCCACAATAGAAGCAAGTCACTGGAGGTCGCTACTGTGTGAACGGTGCAGCAATGGGAGCTTCAGTTGTTGTTGTTAGTCTTGCTTCCACTTTCCTAGGATAATCATCCGTCCTAGTCTTTTTTCCTCTCCTCTGGTTGTAAGGCTAGAATTTCCCTCTGTCCCCACGAGATGTCTCTCTCTCTCTCTCTTCTGTACTGGATGCTGAGAATCTCTCTTGACGCGTCGGGTACAGTCAAGGACTTGAGTATAGGTCCTCAGTCCCATAATCACAACCTTTGACCTGATCTCTGGTCACAGTCCTTCTTCAAACTTGGCAGCCTTATCACTTTCATTGGGTATCATCTGAGGTGCAAAGCGTGAAAGCATAGAAAAGTGCTTGTATTGGCTCACAATAAGGGAGCCCTTCTCTAATTTCATGAAGTTTACGGCCATAGATCTCTTGTAGCTGCTTGGGAAGTAAGTCTCGAAGAATTTCCTCTCAAACTCTTCCCATTCTCTGATCTTCCCTTGGGCCCTCACTATCATTTTCCATAACTGATAAGCTTCTCCTTTCAGCATGAAAACAGCCAATTTCATTCTCTGATCTGCAGGACAGTCCATCACCTGAAATATCTTCTCCAACTCTTCTACCCAGTCCTAAGCCCACATTGGCTCTCTACTCCCATCAAAGAAGGGTGGTGACAGCTTCTTAAATCTCTCGAGCCACTATATCCCTCCTTCGTTTCCGTTCCTCGGAGCTACCTGGGTTTGTCTCATGGCTTGTTCACCCTGGAGTGCAGTGGCCATGTCTCCTAACACTTGGTATATTCTAGACAGGTTAGGACCGCATCCCCTCCGGATGAACTCCAGCATTTACATTCCTTCTACAACCAGCCATCTACACAAGTAACGAGTCTCTAAGTATGGTGTATGATAGTCCTAATTTAACAATTGTATTCATACATATATTCAAGCATAGGAATATAAAAATACCACATACTTAATCACATATCATACCCAAATATATTTCACACAATACGAAGAAGTGGCTCCTAGGTTCACATGTTTCTAGGTTTCCATCCTAGGATTTCACTATACCCTAAGACTTCCCCAAAGCCTAGACAACTTAAACCTAGAGCTCTGATACCACTCTGTCACACCCCAAATCCGAGATATAGGATCTCGAGGATTTCCAAGGGAATAACCTTCGGATCCACCACGTGGATGCGGATATCCAATAACAATATATAACCAATGTCCTTGTTAATCAGAGTCTAAAACCATAATCAGCAGAAGTCTTAAATTACAATCAAACATGTAGCTCAACTTAAGTCCGTTAAGCTAAGAACCCACAAAATAAATTGAACCTAGTCTATTACATGTTCACGCCCACTCGGGGTTAAAACCATGTTTATAAAAACCAACATAAAAATGTCAAGTATCTGAACTAACATAAATCTCCTCTCCAGGCCAACAAGTCAAACAAACTGATCACCTGTTGTAGCGACCCATGTCTTTAAACTATAATTAATATAATTTAATTATAATTAGCAATGAATCCCTTGTGAAAGATTATATTTGGGTATCTAAATAATTGGAATTAGTAGAAATAGTAATTTCTACAAATATAAGGTCCATTATGGAATATTAGAAACAATGGTGTCACTTAAGTTATTTTCAAAACCTTATGGAAGTTAGGGTTTGATTTGAATGTGTAAGACAAGGGGATGAAGGTGTCTATAAACCAATCCATTAGGGGTAGTTTGGAATTTCTTTAGATTGAATCAAATTAGGAAGTTAAGGATAGAGTTGAGAGGGACGCATGTAAGCATGGGAAGGTTCCCTAACCTATTCCATTGCATGGCGTACACGATCAAGAGAGAGAGAGAGAGAGAGAGTGTGTGTCTCTCCACATTTGAGCAAGAGAGATAAAAGGGTTCTGCTGTAGAGAAAATAGAGAAGAAGAGAAGAGGAAAGAAGGAAGAAAGGCTATGGAGGAAGAAGAAGAAGAAGGAGAAGAAGAAGAAGAAGAAGAAGAAGAAGGAAAAAGAGAAGGATTTGGTGATCCTTGTTACTGGAATATAAATAGATCAGATCTAAGGAAAATGAGGTAGGGATTCTTTCGTTTCTACGGTAACTACTGTCATGTATCTTTCAATACTATAGGCATAGATGGGATGTATGATTTGAATGTGAAAGCATGTTAGATTAGAGATCTAGTGAATAAAGTATGAATGGATTCTATGTTAGTTGTCGGATGATTTATATGTTAGAACTAAATTGTTGTGTATATTGATGTTCTTATGTGTTCTTAGATTTATAATTAATTGTTTGTTAATATACTTGTTTAGATCTATAGAATAAATTAGGTTTTTGTGTATATAGAGACAGAAATATAAATGTTAGAACCTTAGAAAAACTTAGGTTTGGGTATAGACACGAAGCCCTAGAAGAAAACCCAGAAAATTGGCTAAATTACACGTTCAGTAGGAGTCTCGACAGCTACCGAAATCCAACCAAAAATTCCCAGAAAAACATACATTCTGGACTTGCTACCAAGGCTCGGTAGGTGAGCTACCGAGAAGCTTGGTAGGAGACTCGGTAGATACCAAGCTCCTACCGAGGTCCAAGTGGACCCAAATTTTAGGGGAAAATTCCCTAGTGAGTTGTGCACATGCCTACATAGTTGGTTTGTGTGCAAAAGACTTAGATCTGGTCGAAACTTGATATCTATAGAAGAAGGTCCTAAATTCAGGAATATAGGACTGATTTGAATGGAATATAAGGTGATATTGACTCAAAGGATTTGGATATGATTATAGGACCTCAAGATAGGATCAATATGATTATAAATGGTTATGTAGGACTTGATTGGTTGAATGGTGCTTATAGCCTCCGATGTTGACTTATGTTGACTTGTGTTTGACTTGTGTTTGATCTTGATGATGAATGACTTGTATGTTGGATGAGGGTACTGTGAGTATCCATGATTGTGAATTTTGTTTGTGTTTGAATGGTTGAATGACTTGAATTTGTAATCATGGATAGGTGAGCTTCCACCATGGGTGAAAGTCCTTAAAGGAAAGGCATTGATGGGTGTGCTTCCACCATGGGTTAAAGTCCTTAAAGGATAGGCATGGCATGGGTGTATTCCACCATGGGTGAAAGTCCCTAAAGGAAAGGTTTGTACAGGTATATTTCAACCGTGGGTGCAAGTCCCTAAAGGAAAGGCTTGGTTACAGGTGAGCTTCCACCGTGGGTTCAAGTCCCTAAACGGAATGCAAGTATACTGGTGTATTCCACTGTGAGTGCAAGTCTCTTAAGGAATAAGAATGGTGACTTTCCTCTGTGGGTGCAAGTCCCTAAAAGAATAGATTACTGATGCAGGTGTGTTTCCACTATGGGTGCAAGTCCCTAATGGAATGGTACAAGTGGCTTCCTCCGTGGGTGAAAGTCTCTAAAGAATGGCGTGTTACTGGTGTATTCCACCATGAGTGAAAGTCTCTTAAGGAATTGGAATGGTGGCTTCTACCGTGGGTACAAGTCCCTAAAAGGATGGGTCGTATGGTCCTGAGTTGGATTGAAAACGTAATTGGGCTAAGCTTGGTTACACCCTGCATTGCATTGGACTTCATCTCACTTCATGCTTGCATCACACACTTACATTGCATTGCACATAGATTTGAGTTGACTGTGGTGCATATTCATTATGATTTGCTTGAATTTATTGTGATTGTGATTGGGTCGCATTGGTCGTAGCAAGGTGGGACCTTGTGGATATTGTTCGTAGCAAAGTGGGGCCTTGTGGTTGATTAGTCGAAGCATTATGAGACCATGTGGTGTTTGTTTATGTGGTTGATTGGTCGTAGCATGGTGGAACCATGTGGTGTTTGTTTATGAGATTGATTGGTTGTAGTAGTGTTTGTTTATGTGATTAATTGGTCGTAGCATGGCGGGACCATGTGGTGTTTGTTTATGTGATTGGTTTATCGTAGCATGGTGGGTTCACGTGGTGTTTGTTTATGTGATTGATTGGCCGTAGCATGGTAGGACCATGTGGTGTTTGTTGTGGAACATAGGGAGACTATGTGATTACTGTGATCATTGTTGTTGTGTCACATAGTGGAACCATGTGTATGCATGAATATATGTTTTTTTTTGGAAACATGGTGGGACCATGTAGAATCTATTTAAACATGATGGGATCATGTGGGTAGTATTGACATAGAGGGACTATAGGATTCGTGAACTATTAACTTGTTATGACTTGACATTGTATGATTTCCATGTGAATAGAGGTTTCATATGATGATTGTAATATACATACTAGTATGTGAGATTTAGTATCATGATATGTTTAACATACATTTGACTGTGATACTATATGATGGTTGAAATGCATGAAAAAATCGTATTGTTATGCATGCATAAAAGTAGATATTCTAGTCTCGTTGGATTTCTCCATTAGGCTTCTGCTGATCCTTATTTCTACAGGTGATCTGTTCGTTTGATGTGCCGATCTGGAGAAGAGATCCCTTCAGTTTTAAATACTTGATTTTTAGGATAGTGTACACTTGGTTTTTAATTACTTTGGTTTGACCCCTGGTGGGCAGAAACTTGTAATTAAGATTATGTTACTTTATTTGTCGGTTTTTAGCTCGACTTACTTTTGGTTGAGTTATGGTTTTAATTTTATGAGAAACTTCCGCTGTTAATTATTTTGTGGAGACTTTGATTCAACCAGGTTTGGGTTGATTTTGTAGCTAGTTATCCGTATCCACGCAGTAGATCCGAAGGTCAGTTCCTTGGAATCCTCGAGATCCTATATCTCGGATTGGGTGCATGACACGTGTTTCAATGTAAGGGTCAGCCGAAGCCTTATAGAGAAACTCAACAAAGTTGCAATAATTATCTTCATGCATACATAACAATACGGTTAATTCATGCAATTTTAATCAGCAAGTAATACCACAGCCAAATGTATTAGCATGCTCATCATCATATTAAATCACATTTATTTAATACATATATCACATTCAACAATGTAATCCCATTACACTTAACAATCATACAAGTAGTCACATCATATCACAACATGTCACGAACCAAACCGGAAACCTCATTGGAGATCCCAAATTTGAATTCGTAACTCTCACCCCAAATAAAGCTTGGGAATGGATAAGCAATATCTAACCAAGAAGCTAAATAAAACAGATATTACATAAGGTATAAGTTATGAAATTTTTTTAATATTCTTAAAATAATATCCAATACCATAAATCTTCAGAAAAGCAGCAGAAATTTATACGAGTCTAGTGTTTTCAAATCAACTCCTATCAAAGTTCAAGTAAAAACCTTAAATAGAAAATCCTAAAGAAGACTAAAGTCTATATGAGATTAGATATGAGAGTAGCAGAGTATAATAGGAAAATAACATTAAGGGATAATTTTAAGGTAAATATGTACGTTCAAATCCAAGACATAGACAAAGGAAAGAAAGTTGATAAGATACAAGTCCATATCCAGTTAAAATCCTGATAAAACATTTATACAACTGGAAATTTAAATAAGAACATTACTACTTTATTACATTACATCAAGCAACAACGAATATCCTCTTCTTCATCTTCCG
The DNA here is from genome assembly GCA_031762675.1 of Pachysandra terminalis. NCBI lineage: Eukaryota > Viridiplantae > Streptophyta > Magnoliopsida > Buxales > Buxaceae > Pachysandra > Pachysandra terminalis. The sequence continues at coordinate 4,227 of JAUPMG010023803.1, read as the reverse complement.
GGCTTCATCTTGATCTTCATCTTAAATACCTGAAATGTGGTTCCTTAAAAAGCATGAGCTACACTAGCCAGTAAGTAAATAATGTCACAGTTATGCATGATTAACGTAGAATCAAGTCATTACTCAATAAGTCCAGTTCACACAACAAACAATTTAATTATATAAAATGGAATGCATGAGGTCGATTCTTAATTAATGCATGTTGTGCATATATTTTAATCACCAAATGTGATCTAACAAGCAATCTAATATGAAATGGAGTCTATGTGGATTCCACGTAGACTGATCCATCTTTGGGCAAGATGTCTTAACGGACCATCCCCAAAAGATAAAACCCTTTTTGGCAAGTGATCGTACATGTTGGTTACTCATATGATCTCAATTGTGCTACCCAAGGATGCTCACCCAGATTCCATTCCCCAGTATGGCAGAAGTAGCAGATTATTCTATGTGCACAACATAGTTTCTAGGGGTTTCAACCTTGAGGACACAAGCGCCTTACCTTATTTTCGATTATAGGGACGAATCCGAAGGCATCACCCAGAACTTCCTCAAAGAACCACACAATACCGAACGACTATCAAAGCTCACTCACATGATTCGGATATTAGGTCTTATCAACATGAAGATCCCTCACCTATCATCTTTCCTTATGTCTCTTGGGATCATCACCTAGGACGTATCCCGCACCATGAGAGAAAACAGCAATTGATCTACTGGGATGATCAATCCCTCAACCCTCGTAAATCTAAGTCTCCTCACTTATTATGATTTTCAGATCATAATACTCTCATGTAATAATTAGGAGTCCCAAAAGTAAGGACTCAGGAACAGGGTATTACTCATATACCAAATCCATGGTCAAGAGCCAATGCAGTGCATGTGAGTGGGTGCACATTAACTAAACATACCATCTTTGTGTACAAGGTGTAATAACAACCAACAAACATGTAGATCATTTAATTCACAAGTAATAGAAATCACATTCTAGGTAACATGGATAGTGGAACTACAAAGATGAAATCACATAAGATAATTGAAGTGTTCATATGGGATGCATCAGATGCATTCACAGTTGTAAGTACATTATTCGTCCCAATCCAACCTTCATATTCATCAACACATAAAGTCCATGAAGAGGCATGTATAATAACAATCGCCTTGAACTTCACATAATATCATACTTGATAAGATTACATTAATCCTAGGTTACATGCAAGGTACATTATGTTTAACTGAAGAGCATACACCACACATTTCTTGTGTTGCCGCACCAATTTCACTAACCCAATCATAGAGTGTGAACTACATTATCAATCATACTAGAGTGTATTTTTCATGTATTCTGATCACAAACCATGCTACGTGTAACAACTAACAAACATTAGAACATAAGGTTAAATATCAAGTTCGGCGAGGTCTTCGGCGCACCGAAGCCTGCCTTGCCGACCAGTTCAGCAAACTGAATTGCCATTTGGTGACAAAACCACGGGACTAATTCTCGGCGACCTCTTCGGTGCACCGAACTGAGATTCGGCGAGGTGTTCATGCTCGACGGGCCGAATAGTCCGCCTACGGCCCAAAATGTGTTCGGTGACTCGTTCGGCTCGCCGAGGAGGCCACCGAACGTGGCGAACAGGCCAAAAACAGGGGGATTTTCTCCCCAAATGGAAATACAACTAAAGAAGAACAATACTCATGCATTTGTCACCCAAAATCCAACAATAAGTCCTCCTATAAACGTGCTACTAAAGCAACATTTAGATCAAGGTATTCAAACTAAACCATAAACATTCAAAATCATGTACATACAATCTAAAATCAAATAATCTAACAAAAAAACTATTCTCTAACATGAAAATAACTATACTTCTACAACTAATCATTCAATCCATTCATCAACTCTCAAATACATGCATGAACTTGAAAAATAAGGTAAATGCTTAGGAAATCTAAGATAAATCTAAGTATATTCATGGAATCATCCACTTACCTCAAAGAATTGCAAGAAAAACCAAGAGAAAACTCCAAGCATGCAAGGTGTCAACCCCATTCTCCTTCAAGCTCCAAGCACACAAAACCACCAAAGCCAAAACCAAGAGAATACATGAGATTCTCTTTCTCCCTTTCAAAAGGAACCCTAGCCAAGTGTCCTCATCTTGGCCCTCCAAACAAAACCACTCCAATCTCAACCCTCCATCTCACCAACTCAATTCTCAACCCTCCAAATGTAACCACTCTAATCCTAGTTTTACACCTCATCCAAACAAGATCAAATCTCAACCCTTGATTGAATGGTGGATGGGAGTTGGTAATACCCACTACCCACTCCCACTCTACTTCAATCCAAGCCACACAAACAAACACACTAAAGCAAGAATAAATCCTAACCATCTAAACAAACACAAAGCTCAAATGAATGTAGACCACTCATCAAAATCATGATCTAAATGGTCAAACAAAATTCAAACATTAAAAGGTCTATCCTACAGTGTGTAGCACCAAGGCCAAACAAACACAACATGCACGATCGCATGGTCGGATCTAATCCGATTGGCAATCCAGAAAAGGAAAACAATCATCACATAGTTCAAAACATAAATATGCAGAAATAGGAAAGGTAAAGCAGCAGCAACATTTATTTCCCAATTAACTGCTAAATTAAGCTATCTGATCAACATTGACTCCTAAGTCTAACAGGTTGACCTAAACAGTTTGAATGACTTAAGGTTTCTAGTGTATTTTAGGTGATTAAGGATTTCAAGTATTCTAATCGAAATTAATTAGTGAAATTAAATTACAAATCTCATTAAATTACTATCTTACCCTAAGATTTCAAGTCAATATTTTTATGGATTATTCAGGTTATTATACAACAATAGTTCACATGGTCCCACCATGTAACACAAGGAAACACATAGTCCCACTATGCCACAACAAACATCCACATGGTCCCACCACGTAACACAAAAAAGCAAGTATTGCATAACAAACACATAGTGTAATAACCAAACTAGTTTAGGGGAGTTTAGTGTAATTAATAATAAGGGTTATACGTAATTAATTAGAAAATAGGGACTAATTTAAAAATTTTAGAAACATCTAATTAGTTGACTTTGACCGATTTTGATTGGGGAGAGCACAATAGATTATCTAGAGTGCATCACACATAATCATAATCTCAAAGTTAAACCAATGGCTGAGATTTCGCAAGAATAATTAAACATAATGAATTGTCAAGATTAAAAGACAATAAGACTTAGGATTAGACAATGATAGAAAGATAAATACTAATCTAAATAGGATAAGAGTTAGATAATATTTGTATTGTACTAGGATTGCTATTATTCTTACTCAAGGGTGTAGATTAACTAATTAAAATTCAAGGGTTGGGATTAGAGACAAATCCTAAACTAAGATTAACTCATAAAAACTACCTAAAGCCTGCTTTGGTCGTTCAAATCATTAATTCTGACAATTGATTGAGATCTGAAGCTTAAGGAAGAAGAAGAACTGTTCAAAATGTGAACTGGATTGAGGAAGAACAAGGATTCGCGCATTAAGCATGGTAAGTAACTTCAATTTCGTGTACAACCTTGATTCGAATTAGGTCATATGCCATATTTGAAGAATATGACATACCCAATCGAATTCAATTCACATAAAAGACTGTTCGTCATAAAAAATTAAACATTTTAACATTAATGCTTCCAAGCATGTAACTTTGACGTTTGATTTATATTTTTTGGGTTAGTTTCGAAATTTCATTTAAATATGAGTTTATGTTGATGAGATTTGCTAATTATTAGTTAAATTACCATAATCATGTAAAAAACCCCGTTACTGGGCCAACCGGTAACTTGCCGGCGTGCCGGTTAGTCCGCTGGTTGCACCCAGTATGGTCCAGCAGCCCTACCGGCATGCCGGTAGCCTGCCGGGACCGTGCTGGTTCCCAAAAGGGAATTGGAGCCCCCTGGTTAGCCTGCCTGTGGCTCACATTGTCTAAGACTTGAAACTTAGCTCATGGATAGCCTGCTGGATGGCCAGCCGGTGTGTTGACCATCCTACCGGCCAGCAGCAGACCCTGTGAACTAATTGTTTGGCCCTGTCTAAGGTACCGGATGGCCAACCGGAACCAGTTAGCCCAGATTGGTTGGTGGTTATGAATGATTTGTTATAAGTGTTGTTGATTTATTTGGTTTACTTGTATGATATTGATTTATGGTT
>JAUPMG010023783.1:0-15018 GCA_031762675.1 Pachysandra terminalis | reverse complement strand
TCCAATCTGCTGAAATTACTGAAATTGAACCTATGGATTATGGCTAAACCTCCATTGTCTTCTAATCTAGATGATTAGCAAGATCATCATGATTAACCAAATTAATTATGCCCCTAAGCTTAATTAATTCACTAATCACAATTAGGGATATTACATAAAAATCCCCTGTCGATAGGCCCGTCGGTGTACCGACCCCTACCGACCCATGACAGTAGTTCTCTGTCGGTAGAGTCGTCGGTGTACCGATGTCTACCGACCAATATAAAAATGGTTCTCCGGTAGGTATACCGACACTTACCTATAAAACCGAACACATAACACTAACGAATCGGTAGGCAGGTCGGTGTACAGACGAACCTACCGATGGTTCACGAAGGTATTTTTTTGGGTTCTTAACCTAGTGATTTGAACCTGGTTTTTAGCACAACTCCTACCTATAATTGAAATTCATTTTACAACACATCAAATTAATAAATTCAACATGGTAACTACATCTATCCATATAAAAGAGCAATAAATCATTGAGTTTAAATCATTTCTGAACGTAAATAGAAAACCTACTATAATACTGTGAGACCATACAGAAATGTAACTTACCTTTAAATGCTGAGATCCAGATCTGGGTTTCCATCTTCCGTTCTCTTCTTCTTCTTCTTCTTTTGAGTTCTCCAAAAAAAAATCTTTTCCTTTCCTTCTCAATAATGATCATTCAAATGGAAAGTGAGTAGAGACACAAGGCCTCCATCCCTTCATTCTCTCCCCACTCCATCCATGATCAACCCACGACTCCCACCACACAATACTATGCATTCAAACTTAAATTATGGTTTCATATTATCACATAATACCCTATAAGCTTCCTAATTACACCTTGATGTGATCCAAACTTCAATTACTAACCAAATGTTCTAATTAGCCCGTTTATCAACAAATTAATTTTTGAAAATGTTCACTGATTTTATAAAAATCCTTTTTAATTAATTATAATTTAGAATTACTAGGTTCGGGTCATTACAGTCATGTTTCATTTCTTCTATCAATTTTACTGGTCCTATCTCCCCTTCGTACAACAATGCTTCGGCTGAGTTAGAGTTTGCCTAAAATGCTCGTCCATTAGCCTTTATGATTTCTACGTTGTTTTCATTCCAAAAGATTAAAAATTGATGAATGGACGATGGTATACAAAGATTGGAATGTATCCAATCTCGTCCCAACAGTGCGTTGTAACTCGACGATAATTCCACTACGAAGAAAGCAATCAAGCCTTTCTTTTGCCCGATCTCCAACTCTACACTCTCTGAGTGGTTGAGGTTCCTCCTGCAAAATTTGTCACCGTTATTTCGATCGGAATTAAGTCAGCTAGGGCCTTACCTACTTTTTTCATTATCCTATTGGGCAATATGTTTACGACTGCCCCATTATCAACCAGGACTCTGGTGATAGGAATTCCATCCATGTGTACATTGATATACAATGGTTGTAAATGTTGAGCCATCCTTAAAGATGCCTTTCCAAAAATTACTTTATCAGCCTTACCGTCAGAATTGATATCGGGTTTGTAACTCTCGCACTTTAATCCTACCGGGCTAGATGGGTTTTGTTCTTGGTAGATGCTGGCTAGTGTGGCCATCGTGGCCTCTCGGCCCACTTCTTCTTCACTATCTAATTCTTCATATTCTTCTTTCGCCTAGAAAGATGTTCGCAGCATAAAGACCATATTGCAGTCCATGGTCACCGGGGGAAGTGATCCAAACTGAATAGTCTGGCTTTCCTTTGTATTGGGTTTTTGTTCTGGGGAAGTATCACCTGCTAATGGAAACCGTTCTGGGACATCTGTGCCTTGGAATTGGGTCAAGAGTTGATCTAACAACAAACCGTCATCCTCTTCCAAGAAAGCAAGTTCCAATGACATGTTTTTCTGGTCTTGGATTTCAAATGGCTGCTCCTTCTCTGGTGCCATGGCTTGGGTTGTACCTTTTTCTTTGGGTTTTCTTGCAACCACCATTCCTTTATCCTCCCTCTGCTGGACCAATATGTCTCTTTTGACCTCCTGCTCTCTTTGTCAATGCCTTTTCTGGGTGCGAGTCATCTCGTACCCTGGTCGGTTGAACTTTAGGTGGACCACCCTAGTCCACCTATCGTTTCTGCCCCCTGGTGGTTTAATCATTCTTGGGTGAGTACTATATAAGCAGCCTTCTTTGTTCAGGTACAACCTTTCTGGAGGCCCTTGATGATAATTCGGCCTGTAATGTTGAGGCTGTGGCCGCCATGGTTGGCGGTAATTATCTCCTATATGCCTAACTCGTTCTTTCATTTCCTCATGATATATGTCACAAATGTTGCGAATTTGATGGACTCTATCTGGAATGTCCGAATGATTGGGTGGGAAAACCAATCGGTCGTGGAGATGACTATGGCTCCCCAATGGCCTGTCTTTGTCGATTTCGTTTCCTCCACAGGACGAATTGCCCTCGGGCCTTATATCAACCTTCAGGTGAGGATTTCTGAGTTTGGATCCAATCATGTTGACTGGGAAAGTAGTGGGAAACAGATCAGTGTCAATTTTTATGACCTCCTTCCCTTTTTTCATGGAACTGAAGTAGCCCCCGGTCGATATTGTCCTGTATCATAGAACGGAAAACGGAACAGTCAGCAATTGAATGGGTTCGAGACCCATGCCATTTACAATATTCGCCCTTTTTTAGTTCATCGGTCGAAGGAACTTTATGCCCTTCTGGTAGCCTGATGAACTTTCTTTTTAGGAGGTGATCAAAGATCTCATCAGCCTTTGAAATGTCAAAGGAAAACTTCCTCCCTTTGTGGGGAAATTTCTCTTCCCTTCCATCTGTGTACTGGCTATATTTTTCTTTAAAGCTGTACAAGTAAAAGGTTTATTGGATATTACCTCAGCCAAGGCTAATTCATAATTGGGATCTTGAAAGTAAGTCCCAAAGGTGGTCGTTTTTCTTTGACTCTCTTCCTGCAGAATCCGTTCATATTTAGCCACCCTGGTTGATAATTTGAATAGATCTTCGAATTCCATCAAATCGAACTACTTTCGAAGTTCAATGTCCAGGCCATTTTGGGCCAGTTTCATGAATTCTGTTTTGGGAAGGACTATCCTAACTCTATTTCTTACCTTTTTGAACCTTCCTATGTATCTATTTGTCGTTTCATCCGAAAATTGTCTTAACCGAGCTAAATCAGCCATTGACACTTAGGCTCAGTTCGATAGAACTGAGAATGATTTTTTCTTCCATTTTCGCCCAATGTTGAACCGAATTGGGTGGCATAGTTATATACCAATAATGCTTGGCCTGTCAAAGAGTTCTCGAAAAGCCTTAATTTAAGATAATCACTCGGTGGTAGTTCTCCACATTGGACCGTGAATCGGCCCACGTGTTCGATGGTCGATTGACCATCTTCTCCTGAGAACAATGAAAAATCAGGCATCCTGTATCTCCTAGGGAATTCATATCTAAGATTTACCCAATCAGGGTATGGTTTGTGGTATGATGGTCTAGACAACTATCGGGCTGGCATGTTATCCACTGCCTCTTGGACCCAGTGATATACTTGGTCTCTTTCCATCCCTCTGACCCATGGAGGTGCCTGAATATCAACATTCGGCAGCACTTGGTCGGTCCTTACCTGACTGTTATGGCCAAGGGGGTCATTTCGGTCATTTACTGGCCTAACCAAACTCGGAGGAGTAGGCCTGGCTGGTGGTAATTCAACGTGATTAAACACTCCATTCCCATTAATATTTCTCCTGGCCGAGTTTTCACTTTCCCCGGCCGAATTATGTTCACGCTTGATCAAGGACTCCATCTCAAAAGGCATTCTAGTGAATCCTTCTGCAACGGTTGCATAAGTGTGTCCTTGATTGGCACCTATCCTCATCAAGGTATGGTTTATGGCTTGCAAAGTCATTAAAACACTATTATTAAATGAGGCAGAGGGTGATCCTACCTCTGCACTTGGGTTAGCTTGTCCTAAAGTTTCTGTCGATGCGGCATTGCTGTCTAGTGCCTTTTCTTGGACAGTGACCATATTAGGCAATACTCCTTCATGGTTGTCATCTCCTGACCGTCCACCCATTCTGGTCTTAGGTGCCATTTAGCTTCACCAGATCTGTTCCACCGGGCATGCCAAAAATATGTTGGTCCAAAAAGTACCAAATCGCTTCCCGGTCAGTTCGTTATTGATGTTTCACTCTCGGTTGTGTGGCCGAAGTGGGTGCGGACGTGCCAGAACTCTTAAGAGTTCACCTGAAAGATAGGCTGTGTGAGTTAAACTGCGTAAGTTGATTATCAAAGTAAATCAGTTGATGTACGACCGATTGTGAATCAGACGATTGTGTGGCTTCCGATCTCGAAGGATCAATGGCTGATCCAAAGAAACTGATTTTACGCGATCAACGACACTTTTATAAAATAACTAGAACAAAGTATTAGCATACAACCTAGATGGTGTCTTCTAACCTGGAAAGACGAAAGTTAAAGTAAAGAATACACAAAAAACCTTCGACAGGTCCTTGGGCTCCGATTGTGGGACGTGATTAACCTACTTCAGGGGTGCACAACTCGACATGCAAGGCAATGACAAGAGGGGCTCTGAAGAACGTCTGACTGGGATTCCTCTGTGGACAACTAGTTTGGGTGACGAAGTAGGTACAACAGGATCCTGCAGAATGCTAATAGATAAAAAAAAATGATCACTGGGTATCAGGGATAAAGCTATGTGTAGCTGTTGAGTTGATTTGTTGAATCTCATCTTATAGGCCTTTACTATAACCGTTTTGCGGTTGGTTGATAATGGGAAGTCTAAGATGTTCCTTTCCTGACACCTGGCCCACTTCATTGCTTCATGCTCATAACACGTTCTGCCTTTGATAAAAAAATTGGGCTCGCGCCAGCCATTATTGAAAAACTGAGTTTGCGCTAGCCTACTGGGCCTGTACCATCCCATTGGGTCAATGCGCGTTTCTTTCTTACCATGCAGTCCATGCTGTCTTAGAGGCCTGTGGGGTCTGCCCAATTTTAGGCGGTCTAAATCCGACCTAAACACTTATATTTGTTTACACCCATATTTTCAATAATCGAGATGGATTTTACCACTTGACACAAGTCGATACATGATTTCACTACCAAAGTCATTCTGTCACAAAAGAAGTTATTTCGGTCGTAAAATGAGTGAAATCAACTTTGCTAAAAATCGACAAATGATCGACCGACCAGTCAATCAGTTGTCCATCGATGATCGACTGGTACTCCAACAGTCACGACATTTTGATATGTGACAGGATAAGAAAGAACCATGTGGCCAGTAGTTGTAATAGCCACTAAAGATGTGACCAAAAATAGAATAACACATGGTTGGTTAGTTGCATTAACTAACATATGATGAGAAAGTGGAATGACAAAGTCAAAGTAGTTATTAAATCTACTTGACATGTGGCACAATAAAAGTTTCTCTTTAAAATGCTTATCATAACCACCTATGAAGTAGCATATTGGTAGAAAGTCACATAGAGCATATGAGGTAATTATTAAAATTACCTAAAAGTGGCATCGTTTGGAGATTTTAAGAAATTTGAGTCTATGGCCAGAAACAGACATTAATTGTCTATAAAATGCTAATGACGTCTCAATGAACACCCCCTCCTCCTGGGCACACATCTAAACACAAAGATTAACTATCCATGCAGTTCAAGTACTGTTTTATCCATCACTTTGAGAGAATTTTTGCAACTTCTTAGCACATACCGAACAACTCCCCCGCACGCAAGACCCTCGATCGTTTCATTGAGCAATCCCAGAAGTAACTCATTGGGCACCCCTCTGCAGCCTATTTGAACTTGGATCGTGCACCCACAATAGCATTGTGTCCCACGATCAAACATATCAAGTCTTCGCGATTTTATTTATTTATGTTAACTTTCTTTTTTCATGTATTCCAACTTGTAATCAATCAGTCCCGCGTCTCTTATTATAAAGTTATATGTTTGTCCACTTAACCTCGTTCTGTTGGAATTGTCAAAGTGGTCGAACCCATTACGAAGGAAGAACCTCACCCTTCATCAATCACCCGATCTTTTATCATCTCTTTGTTGGCCGGATACACGACCGATTTTACCCTCGGAACTCGTTCTCTTGGTCTATTTCAACGCCTGAGGTGAAAGGCCTTCTCTTACTTGGAGGAAAGTATAAATCCTCCGGCACGCCCGCAACCTCATCCTCATCGGCCACATAACCGATTGGTCGGCAATCAACCGAAAAGGGCAGGTTTCCAGAAAAAAGGAAACATATTTTGGCATGTTTAATGGGACCACAACGTGTTCAAACAATGTTGCGAGTTAATACAATGGTAAATGATGAACTGACCAACCCTTATGTTAGAAGAATCGACCGTGATCAACTTTCAAATATGGTTCAAGACATAACCGATTGTATTGGCCGATGTCTAAGCCATAATGGTCGAAACATTCTGCCCAATCTACTCTAGATGAAGACTACTAATTTCTACGGCCGAAATATCACATCGGTCGATCAAAATCACGGTAGAATTATCTCGCTCAGGGGCAGTCCAAGCTTGGCCTACGACGGCATGGTCAAAGAAGGTCGATATTCATCAAAATATCATCAGCCAACATTGGTTTATTCCCTTTTTGAAAATTTTCTTACTCATGCATCAAATATCCAAGAGGCGGGGGGCATTGTTTACACCCATATTTCAATAATCAAGACGGATTTTGCCACTTGACACAAGTCGATACATGACTTCACGACCGAAGTGATTTTGATCACAAAATTAGTTACTTCGATTATAAAATGGATGAAATCAGCCTTGGCCAAAAATCAACAAAGGATCGGCCGACCAGTCAATTGGTTATCTATCAATGATCAACTATTACTCCAACAACTATGACATTAGGACATGTGGCAGGGAAAGAACAAAGTGGCCAATAGTTATAATAACTGTCAAATATGTGGCCAAGAATAGAATGACACATGGTTGGTTAGATGCATTAACTAACATGTGAAAAGGAAATGGGTTAACAAAGTCAAAGTAGTTATTAAAACTACTTGACATGTGGCACAATAAGAGTTTCTCTTTAAAGTGGTTATCATAACCACCTATTAAGTGGCATATTGATAAAAAGCCACATGGAGCATATGAGGCAGTTATTAAAATTATCTACAAGTGCCATCATTTAGATCTTCTAAGGAAGCAATTAGAGTCTTTGGCTAGAAACGGACATGAATTGTCTATAAAAAGCCAATGACGTCTCAATGAACCCCCCTCCTCGGCACACATCCAAATACACAGATCAACTATCCTTATAGTTCAAACCCTCAAGGAGTTTACTGTTTTATTTGTGACATCAAAAGAATTTTTGCAACATTTCAACACACACCGAGCAACACGCCCGCACGTAGGACCCTCTGACATTGGTTCGTTGAGAAAGTCCAAAAGTAACTCATTGGGCACCCCTCAACAGCCTATTCAAACTTGGATCGTGCACTCACAGCAGCATTGTATCCCACGACCAAACAGATTAGGTCCCTGCGATTTTATTTATTTATTTATGTTATCTTTTTTTATTATTTATTTATGTATTCCAACTAATCAGTCAACCCCACGTCTCTGATTATAAAGTTATATGTTCGTCCACTTAACCTTGTTTTATTGGAATTGTCAAAGTGGTCAAACACATTATGAAGGAAAAACCCCACCCTTCATCAGTGACCCAATCTTTTATCATCTCTCAACGATTACCAAGAAAGTTTCGAAGGATTGGCTAATCGCACGAGGGGATTATCAAAAGAGATTTTTATTAGTTGTTTCTTGAGCAGCCCCAAAGATGAGATACGAACAGCGGTGCAAATGTTCAAGCCCATCACTATGTCGCATGCCATAGGACTTGCCCGATTGCAAGAAGAGGGGGTTGAAGCGGCAACTAAACGTTCACATCCTACTCAGTTTAAATCATCTCCACTACCTCCAGTAGGCAAACCTTCTACTTCTCTACCTCATATTCGCAAGATCTCTCAAGCCGAAATGAAATGTCAGAAGAGAGAAAGGTCTATGTTATTATTGCGATGAGAAGTATACATTTAGCCAAATGACGATCCACCGAATGATAGAGAAGGCCCTACCGCCGACGTGGAGGATCTGCATATTTCGATACATGCTCTTGTAGGCACCCCATCTCATCACACCATGTGCATACGCAGTTATATTAAGCTACGGCCTACTGTTATTTTGATCGATTCCGTGAGCACCCATAATTTTCTAGATCCCAATGTTGCCAAACGGACTGGATGTGAGGTACATAAAACTGAACCTATTTATGTTACTGTTGCTAATGGTGAACGAGTACCTAGTGCTGCAGTTTGCAAGCAATTTCAATGGACCATGCAAGGGTCCGGGTTTAATGCAGAAATGCGTCATCTTTCCCTTGGAGGCTGTGATATGGTTTTGGGTGTACAATGGTTATCAACACTTGGTCCTATTGTTTGGGACTTTAGTAAGTTGCGCATGGAGTTTAAGATCCATGAAAATTGTCATGTGCTACGAGGTGCTAAGGGAGGCGATGTCAAGTTGATCGACCAACAACAAATGGGTCGTTTGCTCAAAAAGTCTAGCCCTGGAGCAATGGCCCAATTATTTGCAGTTTCGGTACACACCGAATATAATGAATTAGCTCTTGATATGGCATCTTTTCTCTCAACATTTGATGATGTTTTTCAAGAACCGCATGGGCTAACTCCTAAAAGATCACATGATCATTGTATCTCTCTAAAACCGAGTGCACAACCAGCCAGTATTCGGTTGTACCGATATGTGTATGTGTAGAAGAATAAGATTGAAAAGCTCATGAAAGAAATGCTTTCAACTGGTATTATCCGCCCAAGTGTTTGCCCGTTCTCTTCACCAGTTCTATTGGTTCGAAATAAGGATAACTCGTGGTGCATTTGTGTCGACTACCGGGAGTTGAATGTCACCACTATCAAAGATAAGTATCATATCCTAGTAATTGATGAGTTACACGGAGCTCGGTTCTTCTCAAAACTTGATTTGCGATCGGGGTTTCACCAGATTCGGGTTCAACCTAATGATGTGCATAAAACGGCTTTCCGAACCTATAATGGGCATTATGAGTTTCTAGTCATGCCTTTTGGGTTGACTAATGCCCCGTCAACGTTCTAGAGATTAATGAATGAGGTATTCCGGGAACATCTCCGTAAATTTATTCTCGTTTTTTTTTACCATATATTGGTATATAGCCGTAGTTGGGACGACCACCTACAACATTTGGAACGCACAGTGAGGCTTTTACGTAAACGTCAGTTATACGTTAAGCGGTCTAAGTGCGTGCTCGGTCGTGAAGAACTGGAGTATTTAGGCCACGTTATCTCTAATCAAGGGGTGGCGGCAGATCCAAAAAAGATAGAATGTATGTTGACATGGCTAAAGCCAAAGACCATCAAAGCATTACGTGGGTTTCTCGGACTTACAGGTTACTACCGACGGTTCGTCAAAGACTATGGAAAGATTTATGCTCCTCTTACCTCCATGTTAAAAAAGAACAATTTTCTATGGATCGAAGCATCGAACCAGGCTTTCGAGGTATTGAAGCAAGCAATGGCCACTACTCGAGTTCTCGTCCTTCTGGATTTTTCCAAATCTTTTATTGTTGAGTGCGATGCATCAGGCACCGACGCCCAATCGCCTTTATTAGCAAGGTGCTATCAGACAGGAACCAAGGCCTTTCAACCTATGAAAAGGAACTCTTAGAGGTGGTATACTCCGTCAATAAATGGCGCCCATACTTAGTTGGTCGACATTTCCAGATCTGCACCAACCACCATAGTCTAAAATGTTTTCTTGAGCAACGAGTATCATCATTAACCCAACAAAAATGGTTAACAAAGCTTTTGGGGTATGATTATGAAATCATATATAAGCAAGGAAAAGAGAACGTGGTAGCCGATGCCTTGTCTCGATAATACGAAGTGAACTCGTTAAATATGGTGGTATCAAGGCCCAATGATGTTGAATTGCAGAATATCACATGACGTTACAAGAAGACCCATCCATACATCCTAACTACACATGGATGATGGGTGAGTTGAGGTATAAAGGAGGATGGGTGGTAGGAGCTTCCTCTCCACTTCGAGACGATATATTGGCGAAAGTCCATGCAAGCCCATTGGGCGGCCATTTGGGGGTGCATCGGACTATACAGTGGGTCTGATGATCATTCTTTTGAAAGGGACTTCGACATTTCGTGTGTAAGAATATATCTAAGTGTGAAGTATGCCAACGGAATAAGTCAGAAAATATTGCAACACTGGGATTGCTTCAACCTCTTACCATACCAACAAGGGTGTGGACCGACATCTCTATGGACTTCGTTGAGGGGCTTCCTACCTCACATAGAAAGGCGGTTATTTTTGTGGTTGTTGACTGCTTAGTAAATACAGTCACTTTATTCCCATTTCTCATCCATATTCAGCAAAAGACGTGGCTCAAGTATTTATTGATAACATATTTAAGTTACATGGCATGTCGTCATCAATCATTAGTGATCGTGATCCTGTATTTATAAGCATATTTTGGCAGGAATTATTTCAACTGCAGGGTACACAGTTGAAGATGGGATTGTCGTATCACCCACAAACCGATGGGCAAACCGAAGTGGTTAACAGGTGCCTAGAAAATTATTTGCGGTGTGTAACTAGTGACAGACCGAAGCAGTGGGTTAAATGGGTGCCTAGAAAATTATTTGTGGTGTGTAACTGGTGACAGACCGAAGCAGTGGGTTAAATGGTTGTCTTGACTGAATGGTGGTATAATACCACTTTCCATTCCAGTACTAAATTTACGCCATATGATCTAGTTTATGGTCAACCACCGCCTGCTTATACCCCCTACACAGTTGGTGATTCTTCCGTTGCAACAGTAGATCGAGAGTTACATGATCGAGATGCTATGATCTGGTTGCTTTGTGAAAATCTACAACAAGCTCAAAACCGCATGAAGCAATATGCAGATCGAAGCTGGATCGAGTGGGGATTTTCTATTGGTGAATTGGTGTATTTAAGGTTGCAACCATATCAACAATCTTTGGTTGTGTGGCGCCAAAATATGAAGCTAGCCCCACGATACCAAGGGTCACTTAAAATTCTAGCTAAAATGGGTAAGGTGGCCTACCGTTTGGACTTCCGGAAGGATCTCGGATCCATCCCGTTTTCCATGTTTCACTACTAAAGAAGAAGATAGGACACAAGGCCGTGCCTCAAGTTTCATTACCGTCTGTCGGTCAGGAAGGTGAGATACAAATTGAACCTGTGGCAGTCCTAGACTGTTGATTAATCAATCGCAATAATCGAGTGGTGACACAGGTTTTGACTCATTGGTCTAATTCTTTCCCTGAAGATGCTACGTGGGAGACTTGGTTTGATATTCAAAGGCAATTCCCGAACTTCCGACCTTGAGGAAAAAGTCGTTCTTTATGGGCGCGGGAGTGTTACGTACATGGTTACGCATGGATACATACGTACGTGGACGCTGCATGCATGTTCACTGCATGCGTGGTGCTGTTGAATGCTGTCGATCTTGTGGGCTTATCTTTGATCAATTGGGTTTGGGTAGTGTTTGAGTTGGATTGTATCACCTTGATATTATCCTTTAAGTTGTTAGCTTTATTAGCTTAATCATCTCCTTGTTTGTAGGAGAGTAGATAGAAGAAGAAGAAGAATCACGGAAGCCTTGTTAGCTCCCATCCGTGATTGTAGGAGGGTAGTCAGGGAGGGAGAAGAGAATAAAGCACGTGGGAGGGGTTACTAGAATTGGTCTTTTGAATCATTGATTATTTTAATCTTATCTTGAGGAATTCCCCTGGAAGTTGGAAGTTGGTTATTCTGCATCGCCTTCTTGAAAATATACCGTTTGTATGAATATCAGACCTCCTCTACCATCAACTCAGTGAAATTTGCTCGTGATCTTCCTTTTCTACCTGCTGAAGCTTTGGTGGCTATTAGGACATTTCCTGGAACACTCAGTTTGATTGGTTTAGGTTGCTGCTCAACTTGGACAGTCTTTTGTAACCATCAACTAAGCCACGACAACTCTTCGATCGTCCTGTAAGACCATCAAACAAGTCCATTGGTTACTTGATGTTATTCTGTTTATTTGTTTGTTTCAGGATTGGTTTATATCATCAATTCTTATAAGTGATTACAGATCGTTCATTCTACCTAAAAAAAAAAGATTACCGATCATTCATGTTGTCAATGCAATAACATGTATTGAAGGAAGAACCTCAACCTTCACTTGTCACCTGATCTTATCATTTAAAGGTGGCTTAATATACGACCTCTATTCGCTCAAGGATACGGTTTATTAGTGTATTCTAGCACCCAACCCTCGAAGAACACTTGGAGAAAAGTATAAATTCTCTGGCCTGCCCGTGAACGATAAACGATCGCTTTCATTCGATAAATCTCTAGGCAAAACCGCTGAGGGTGGATTTCTCTGGTCGAGAGGAGGGGAACATCTTTTTGGCATGCCCAATGGGACCTTATAATGCAAGCACCAATCATGACTAGAAGGAGTAAGCATATCAAGGATGTTGAGCCAGAGGAGCATGACCCTCCACAGATCACAGGATACCATGTGAGCTAAATTCACCCAATACAAAATTTAGAGGTTAGATCCTCATCCCCGATCAGTAGTGAGGTCAATCTGATATTGGCCATGCAAACCTTAGTACTTGGCCATACTTTTAGCCAAAGGCATGCCCTGGGCAGTCAAATACAGTCCTGAAATGTTGACTTAAGAGTTAGACCCGATCGTCTAACGACCGAGCACCAAAGAAATGCTGCAGTGGCTCAGGTGGTACCGAACCGTATAGCCCAAGACACTGGGGGCAAGTAAGAGGAATGTTACTCCTCCTGTAGAGGATGACACACCCGGTGTGCAGAGACATGATGGTTGCCCAAAGGTCGGTCTGGCCATCCAGAATGGGAACCAGCTGCGAGCCGACGACAGAAATCCGCGAAGAAACGTACTATTAGACTGAAACCCGGCATGGGATCTTGTTCCAAGGTTTCAATACTCAATTAACCAGGACACTTTAGAACAGTAGTCTATAGCTAAGGCCCCTAAGACAGTCAATCGTAACATAAACCGTGATCAATCGTATAATCTGATACACGAGGTGGTTAGGAATATCCATCCCAGAAGACTGACTAAACATGCTTATAGGAAGCATTATCTGGATTGGGTAAACCGGAGGTACAAATTCCCATGGTGATATAAGATCCCGGAGTTTTCTTTATTCTCAGGTGACATGGTCTATCGAGCATAGAACATGTAAGCTGATTTACGGTCCAATGTGGAGAAGCGTCGTCTAATGATTACTTCAAACTGAGGTTGTTTGTGTTTGTACCCATATTTACACAAATATGTGAATTTCAGAACGGTTGATTGGTTGGAAGTTGATTTGGATGAAGCTGAATGAGGGGCCAACCTGACCAAGCAAGAAGCCTCAGACCTGGTAAAATGGCCTTAAAAGTATTCCACCATCGACGAAATTCTTGGACGCAAGACGGGTCATTCGAAGGCTTAAACATAACAAACTCTTTAAGGGGATTCTAATATCTCTGTTCAATGCCGTCGATGGTAGGGATCGAGGTAATAACGTGACGGTCTAATAAAGTCTTATTCAAGATGGAAAAAATGGGTAGTAAGAATGGTCTGGGTAAAACGAACTGGTGAGCCACGAGATTGGGTAGATAGACTTCAGCCCCTGCCTTCTGGTTAACATCTGAAGTACTCAGAATGAACCACCCATAGTGGGGATCTCGTGGGATTAAGAATGAACCCCACAAGAAATCCCTACGGTCACCAGCCTCTAAGTCGTTGGGAAGATCGAAAGTAGTAAAAGTTCAGATGACCGGGCTTGTTGGACCATGAAAACAATCATGGAAAGATCTTTTATGGATAGTATGATTAATAAACGACGGTCGGCAATGTCAAGGTCCAGCAAAGGAGGAACTCCAAATTGGGCAAAAATAGAGGGGAAGTAATCGAAACTCCACATTTGGAGCAACCAGAGTATCCCTCCGACTTTACCTAGCTTAAAGTCGGAGCTCTCACGTAGGTCGCGATAGCAATGGGAGAATAAAAACAGAGCAACAACCAGCTTATGGCCGGAAGCCAAAGCAACGGCAACATGAGAATACTCTTTGGTGATCTGACCGGAGGCTACACAGAGGGTATGACAAAGAAACATCAACAAAAAGGAGCAATGCTCCTTAGTATCGAGAATGTCAAAATTCTTCGTTTCTTTCGAAACAAAACTACCATAAAAAACATGGGCGCTTTTGGAATGGAAAGAAACATCGGTCTCAAGAACTGGGAGGAGAGAGCAGATAGACTCACCGTCAGTGAAGGAACCAGTCAGGGCATAGACATCGAGGATGGTAATGGTTATCGGTCGGCAAGGAAAATGAGAAGGATTCGTCGACTGATTCAAGAAACCGAATCGGAGAGCGGCAAGCAGATTATGGTGCATGATATGCTCATAGCGAGCGTATTGGACAAGCTCACAGATGCCAGTCTCTTTCCAAGAATCTCCAAAGGGTTGCACCGATCCATCAACTTGATCTATTTAGGATTGGCTTTGGGCTACGAGCTAATTGATCGACTGGTCGTCCAGGATGTCTAGTCTAAAGAGTCTAGCGATAAGCATGGACTCTCCACAATGACGGGAAATACGGACGAAAAACATCAAGAGATTGAAAATGATGAGGTGAGAAGGAAAGTCCAGGTCGAAGACGATCTTCGGAGCTAATGATTACCTAATTGACAAAGGATGCCCCAGCAGGACACCTGTACAGCAAAAGGAGCAAAAGAACGGTTAAAGACAGTTATACTGTGCGTGGGACGGAGCCGGATCCTCTGCTAACGATCCTGCTATCAACCCTGCTAACTAAAGGAGCT
>JAUPMG010023772.1:0-15018 GCA_031762675.1 Pachysandra terminalis | reverse complement strand
TGAATAACATGGTACTCCTAAAAGGTCAATAAGTGAATAATAGTAAAGAAATATTAATATCATATGTATCAACAAAACCCCAAAACATGTTTACCTGTCCCACCCATATAAGCTGAGAAATTTTTTTTTAAGGTATAACAATGACCTATTTGAACTGGAAGTAGTTGTCATCTTATATAAAAAACAAATTATAAACTCATATAAATATTAATTTCAGAAACAAACATTGTTACAAAAAATTAAAACTGGTAAAACGTGTAATAACAATTTATAGAATCTAAGAACAAAAAAAAAATACAAGCCGAGTAAATAACACATCAATCCAAACACAATATGTTCAGAATAACCTAAGACGTAATCCAACCTATACTAGACCCTACAACCAAGCTTTTACCACCTTAAATTGAAATGATGAAATATAAATTAATCACTTCTTTTTTTATTTGAAGTACATTCCATTATCAAAAAAAATATATATACAAACATGAGGTCTCTAAATATGGGTAAAAGCTAAGAGAACATGTCATCTCAATCTTAGAATTCTTATAAAGATTTTGACCTTTTGATTACATCCACATGTGGAACAAGTTTTAATTGACATGACATTGATGTAAGAGACAAGGATTTGAATTCTTATGAAAGTTGACTTTTTGATTACATCACAACCAAATCAAGATGTTGGATAATCACTATAATTAAACCTAAGCGTCTAGATACCTATACGACTAATTATACTACCAAGACGAAACATTTCTAATTAGTCAAGGGCATCTATAAGACTAGATATATGAAAACTATATGTTGAGCTCATATAACTAAGACTTATCTTTTTTTATTTTTTATTTCTTTTAAAGTTATCCGAAGGTTTTCAAATAAATGTTTTAAGTTTTTCACTTTGTTGTACATAATTGAACACTTGATTTTCTAATTGTTCTAAAAGCTGTTTAGACCCTTCCTAATTTTATTGAGATTGCCCCAAACAGACGTTTTAACCGACTCAGTGTAATTACTTCCCTTGACAGCCAGACCAATCTGTTCGAACTTTCCTGACGTTTTAACCAACTCAGGGCAATTACTTTCCTTCACAGCCAGACCAATTTGTTTGAACTTTCCCAACCAAATAAAGAAGTTAGAAAATCACTGTAATTATACCTAAGGGTCTAAACACCTATACGACTAATTCCTTATAATTATTTCCTATGATTTTGCAATCACAACTCTCAAAACTAGGAAGGTATGACTAGGAGCAAACCAAAAAATTAAAAAAAAAATTATTCTATTTGGCAAATTAGAATATCTAAATAAAAAGAAAAGAAGCTATCTAATAACCTACATATAAAAGAGACTTCATATGACTAAGATCAGGGTGAATAAGATGCATCGGCGTAAGACGCATAGGAGTATTTGGGTTTCCATCTTTATCCTTCAACTTTTCTTTAATTTCACCTTTTCTACTACCATTACAGTTCACGTTGCACAAGTTAGATAGAAGCTTGGAGAACAAGTTTAAGGATATATTGAATATTCGTTTGCGTGAAAACGAACAAGAGTAGAACTTCAAACTTGCACACCAAGTTCTTCAGTCCCAAATCCCAAAAAATTGAAACTTGCACACCAAGTTCTTCAGTCCCAAATCCCCCAAAATTGCTTGCATAAATAGATTGTCAGAATACCCACCTTGTCCCATCTGATTTTTTTTTCCATTTGTTCTTCCTTCCATTTGCTACGAACTACCCTCCTGCAACTTCTACCTAACCTCACATTTATGAGTTTCTTGTACACCAAGTTCTTCAAGACAAAGCAACGAAGACAATGGTTTCAATAAGTCTCCGTGATTTTCCTCATCACATAGCTCTTCAAAATCTGCAGGGCATGGCAACGATTGGGGGTTCATTTCAATCAACTGATCTTGTACAACAAGTTCTTCAAGACAGAGCAAGGAAGACAATGGTTTCAATCAGTCTCTGTGATTTTCCTTATCACATGGCTGCTCAACATCTGCAGGGCATGGCTGCGATTGGGGATTCACTTCAATCAACTGATTTCCGAGCAACCCCTCCATCCATTGGGCTATATAACTTCTACTAATGTTTCTGGAGGATGCTTTTCATCCTCTTCTCACTGATTTTGTGAAAGATTTCATTACCCAATTTGTCCTTCGAGGTTTTTAATAATTCTACCTCTCATTTTCTTCTTTTAAATTTTTCCTTCAAATTCTCTTTGAATGAGAAGAACGAACTTTTATTAATTTGCATTTGATAAATAGATTGCATTAGGATAGTAGGATCCATTTTATTTTATTTTTAATTTTACTCTTGGTCCATTTTTTATACTTCATAGTCTTATTGGAATTGGTAATGGGCATTAACTTTAATGGTTATTTCATTTGTAATTTTGGGTATGCTCTCTCTATCCGAACCTGTGTGTAAAGGATATAGAGCTGTTTCTAGAAGAACAAGAATGTTTTCTCTTTTGTTACTTTCTATCTTTCAATTGATTCATGGATTCTGGTATTTTTAGTCATTAAACTCTTGTTGATATATTTAGATTTTTTCTCATATCGGATCATTTCTCAAGTAGCATGCATACAGTATATTCTTTATTTCTTCAATGGTTCTCCTTTTACTTTTTACACAATGACAAGTTGGAATTAAAAATAAAATTGGATCCTTGTCACATGTTGACGCTTTATCAGGTATCATATAACATTTGATTTTCGTTTAACAAGTAAATTGATAATAAGAGAGTAGGCTCCACTTTATTTCCTCTTTTTCCTTTTGTGTTTTGTTGTTGATATTCTCGTCCCCATATGATGGTGACTAACAATTCTCTAATAATTACTAAAGGTACTTTTTTATGCTTGGGATTCTAATGTGTTTGGAATTGAAAGAAAGAAGAACATGGTATTATTCTCTAATAATTACTAAAGGTACTTTTTTATGCTTGGGATTCTAATGTGTTTGGAATTGAAAGAAAGAAGAACATGGTATGGATGCTCTATTTTCATCTCAGTTTCTAATTTTTTTTTTCCTCCACTATTCACTCGAGACTATTCAGTTGGGTTATGGTATTTAGAAGCTCGATGGAAGATTTTATCAAGTACATCTATTTCTAGAGTTACTTTCTTTCAAATATTCATGTACTTATTTCAATTATTGTTTAATTTTCATGTTCTTATTCTATTCTTATTGGTTAATTCATACTAACTCAGAAATTAATCTCATCTGATATCAGGATTAAGTAAAATTTTGGTCACTTTGATTATGAATTCATTTCATATCTTTTTTTATTTTTAAGTTGCCCCTGCAGAAATTCTTGCAACAAGAGTAAGAGCATATCAAAGGGGTCGATTATTAGAGAATAGCCAAGCATTACTACATTTATTTTCATATGCTTGAGATTCTGATATGTTAGAAATTGAAAGAAAGAAAAAACAGAGTTGAACATGGTATATGAATGCTCTGTTTTCATCTTACTTTTGTTTATTTTTTTCCCCCAGTTATTCACCTTATTGTATTAATGGCTTTGTAATGTTTAGTTTAGACTAATATTGCCTTGAATAGATGGTTGTCACTGTGTTTTTTCTTTCTATCTTCAATCGATCGTCAATATTGTAAAT
Source organism: Pachysandra terminalis (assembly GCA_031762675.1). NCBI lineage: Eukaryota > Viridiplantae > Streptophyta > Magnoliopsida > Buxales > Buxaceae > Pachysandra > Pachysandra terminalis. Next base: position 11,399 of record JAUPMG010023772.1, on the reverse strand, counting down.
GGCAGGTTTCTTGTTAGTTTACATTTTTTTTAATTATACTACGATGCCAACTGCTCATTTCGTTACAACTGTGACTTTCCTTTCCTCAAATTATTTTTCTTTTTTGTTCATAATTTATTTACAGTAGATTTCACTGGAATGATATAAATGAAATTTATATTATTGTGGTCTCCAATTTGTTGGATCATTTAAATAATTCAAACTGTTTGTACAATTGAAATAGACCTTTACGGTTGTGAATTGTTTTCCCATATGCATTGTGTGGGGTTTGTATACATGACTTGCACCCTGCAAAAAACAAGGGCTACATAGATAAATAGGTTCTTTTTACCAATTTAAAGTTGGGTTTCCCGAGGTGAGCATCCCTCGCAGCACCTTGTGGGCTTGCAATTTAATTATTCTTTCATTTTCTAGGTGTATCTAACGTTTTCTTCTTCTACTCGGTGCAAGGGTTGCATATTAAAAGAATTGAATCGATTAAGAGGTATTGTTTTAGTCATGTCTGTTGATCTTATTCCTACCATGAAGAGCAAAATCATTATTATAAATACATCCCTTTCGTTCAAAACTGCGTATCTGCTCTTGATTCATTACTTCTATATTTTATATTATTTTATTTGGTAGCAAGCAAACGTCTCTCTTCATGTTGTTACCATCTTTCCCACGCACCTTTCTCTGTTGTTTCACCTTTTTTTTTTTTTTTTGACTCTTCATATCAACTTTAATACTTATACCAGATTCACTTGGACATGCATTCTTTAATACCATCCCACGCCTTCCCATAACCCGTACTATCAAGTGTAATGGTAATATGGTTGTTGATTTTGGGCTTTAATCCACCGAATTTCTTGGTTTAGAGATGAAATAAAACCTAATTTGTCTCAAACCGCTCCTTCCCTCTGTAAATATTTATTAATCGGAAACTACAACATTTGGAATGTAGCTATAGCAATGAATATTATGGAACAATTCAAAACTAGGAGTCGGGGTTTCGTTGAACCAAATTTAGGTGTGGCATTGTCCTGAAGTGTTCTACCCTGTTATCGATATGGGCAAGTAATTGTATTATGTAATGATTCCTCATTTACACTACTAATCATGTGGTCAGTGTTTCAGACAGAATTTTGTCAATCAGTCTTGATTTGTTTGCTCTTCGAGCTTTTGGTAATTGTGCCTATGCAGGTGCCGGTAGATTAAAGCCCAGTTTTTCTCCTTCATCTGCAACAGCAATACTCCTTTTTTTCTGGACCCATCTCTTCACTGCATCTGTATTGTCGAGGGTTTGGACGAGTTTTAGTTATAGTCTTTACAAGAGAGAAACAAGGGTTTAGTGACTGATTTCTACTCTTTTAGCAAGAACAGCAATAGCATCTTATCATCTCTAGAACCCCAACTTCTAGTACCTTAGCCCTTTGCCATTAACAAACCCAAGCTCAAGCAAAAAAGGTGCTTTTCTATTAATAATTTCATGTTTTGCATCATGACCATAAAATACTCTTTTGGTTTTCTCATTTAGGTCTATTTTTTTTCTGCATTGAAGATGATTAAAATTAATAACTCTTCAAATTTGTTTGATATTTAATTATTTATTCCTTTCGAATAATGAATATTGGATCCTCTTTTAAAAGGATATATTATAAATGAGAAACTGCATTTGTTTAGAGGCAACCCTTACGCACGTGGGGGGGGGAACTAGTATATCACAAAAATAATAAAGCAAAAATTTTAAAATCCTAAAACCCTAGATGTCTAATAAGAATTTCTAACTAATAAAATAAAAAGATCTACAACTAAGATTATGAAGATCCTAAAATCAATGTACCAAACTGGAACGAGTAAGAAAATGAGTTATTAAGAATTGACTTGTAAAATACATTTCATTGAAAGTACCCCCACATGCACTAATAATATGTAACATTGAATAAAAACAATACTACAACCTCTCATATTTAATATGTATTAAGAAGCTAAAGATGTACCAAATGAAACTTAAGTGTTCATTGATTCCAGTTCACAATAGCCCCAAAATTATCTAGAAGAGATTAATTTTAGGCTGATCAAAGAGAGGAATTACAATTAAACACCCAATCGACTAAATAATAAAAAACCACCACATCTTAAAGAGAACCAAAGCAAGAACAATGCATTGTATGATCAGGATTTATACCAAGATAATAGGTATTTTAGAAACATCAAACGTCTAAATGCTGGATGGAACATGACAAACAGAAAATTAGAAGAACCAAAATGATAATTACCACAATGTTCAAGAGACGATTACCGTGGGGTGCAAAACAAATGATCTTTACAGAGTAGCCATCGGTCGCCGAGTTAAATGATACAAACGACAAGTTGACCATTGAATCTGTTGTGTAAATCCACGTGATAGAGATTGTCTGCGACACTTCAATAACATCAGCTTCTCCAAACCCAAATATTACACATCGTCTCCGGGCTGAAGATAACCTATTACAATCCAACAAATATAAACAACAAAACAACAAACAAATCTAAAATACTGAGCAGGAACACAACCCGCTTTCTTGTCTAATTCTATAGCACCTAAACGCAGAAATACCAAGTAAAAAAGCATTCAGCTCAACAAACAAAGTCGAGAGAGAGAGAGAGAGAGAGAGAGAGAGAGATCATTTTGAGACGAAGCAGATGCAGAGGTGTAATTCCTCTGTATTGCGATATTAAGCTGGACAAATAAAGTCAGAGAGAGAGAGAGAGAGAGAGAGAGAGAGAGAGAGTGGCAATACAAAGAAGTAATTCCTCTGCGATTACGCCGACCTCAGCGTTGATTATAATTGATTGTTTGTATGAATTGAACTACCAAACATATCTGATAACAACATTACGAATTAGTAAAAGTAGGAATGCAAATGAAGCCCAGAAAGAATGGCTTCTTACTGAATATTTCTAAATTTTACAAATAAATATCATATTTAACAAGAGAAAGAATGCTTTTCCCTGGTAAATGTATTATGCTTTGCAGGAAGATACTCGAAGCAAGAGATAACAGAAAGAAAACGCACTATATACCTCTTGCAATTGATATTCGTATCGTCCGTTGAGATCCAGATCCGTTTGGTAGTAGTTGATTATCGGCTGTGAGTGATGGAATTTGCGGTGAGATTGAGAAACATAGGTTTTGAACCACCGATCCAAGTGCAACGTCGGTAAAATGAATCGCAAGAAATAGAAAAAGAGGAGAGAGTAGACGCGGCACACCACTGGGGTGACCCCGGGCAAAAACCCCGTGCGGTCACCCCAAAAAACCAAAAAAGAACATTTTTCATTAATATTTTTTGACCTGCCATGCAAGCGCACCTGCCATAGCAAAGGTCTGATCACAAAGATAAATAAACATATGGTTCTTATCATTCAGGACTTTGTCCCGATATCTTCCAAGATCCATATACAGCAAACCTATTGTCTCACCTCTCTGATCTCCAGATCAGACATCAAAAAGTGTTGATTTACAACCAGATCTGAAAATACTATCGGATAATAGTTCATAAACTCATGATCGGAAACGGCCCGATAAGAAATCATCCGATATCAACAGATCTGAAATGGAATCTTCGATCAAGCAAAATTTGGACTCGATCTCCTCCATAGAACCTCCTAGCGTGATCCGGAGTCCTATCGAACACCATACCACCAGAGGAGCAGCGAAATCCTGTAAGAGGAAAAGTAAAACGTTGAACACAATATAGAATTATAAACTTCGCAAATCTGACAATTACCGAAGCCGTAGAACTTAAACGTCGACGGAAAACTAGATGCAGATCAGGTCAGAAACGAAAAGCTGTAACGCAAGAGATCTCGTAGAAAATAAAGACTACTAGTCTTTAACCTCCAACACGAAGGAAAATGGCCGAAGCTGTAGATCTGAATCATGAAGTTCTCACCGATCGAACACCCAACACAACAAACCACAAAACAGATCACAAATAAAAAAGAAAACGGTAGAAAGGAGGTGGTAAATTTGATGATAGAAATCAAGAAAACCAGATCCAGAAACTCAAATCCATTAAAAACTAAGAAATAGTGTCCAATTGAAGATAGTTGAACGAATTATCAGAATCAACAGAGTAATCGAAACAGGAATAAAACGCAACACAGATCTAAAGAGAGAAAACTTGCTCGCGAACCATAAGGATAAGAACAAAATGAGAGAAATATGAAAATGAAAGGGGATAAGCCCCTAATTTATTAGGGGACAAGATACAATTGACGGTGCAGATTTAGTACCTAGTCACAGATCGACGGTTATTATCAACTGACGACGTGGATGAGTCTGTGCCTTCGCAAGTAAGTCGGTGATTTTCTTGTATCAACGGATATATGCCACGCGTCCACGCTATTTTCATACGCAAGCTTTTTGATAAAACATACGCAAGATTAGAATCGTAAAGCAGCTAAAGCTCACAGAGACGCGTGAAACACGTTGACCTTTACTGAATTACTTAAATACCTTTCAATTTAGGTCCTAGTACACGGATATCCGTATGCTATTTTGGTCAATTCTTCTATTAATATATGACATGACAAAAGCTGTGTTTGGAACAGTGGATTTTCTGAATGAGAAATATTACTGTCTAATGAACATACATCCCATATGGTCTTCATTAATATAAGATCTTGGAAAGATTTTTTCTCCATATAACCTGGTTTTACAACTCGTTTGACAACTTACAAGCAATTCTTGTTACCATATCTACTACTTTATTTCCTTCTATGATATGAGTGACCCGCACATGTTGAAAGGAATCTAAGCAAAATCCTCACTGCTTCTATGGTTGCTTCATTGTACTACGGAATTTTCATTGTTTCCGGAGCACCATTATCTGTAAAGACCTTAATCATTAATTTAATTAAATTTGATTAATAATTAAATTAAATTTAAAATAATTAAGTTAGGCCTATTAGTATATTAGGTTGATGCCCAATGGATCTCTGACCTCAAAAATTAGGCTAATTAAGAAATTAAATTAATTTAGGTGGCCAATTTAAACGACCAGTTGAAAACTTAGATTTTAATTAAGATTTAAATAATTAAAAAAGTTAATTAATCACATTCGTCAATTTCTGAGATCCACCTCAGACCCACCGACAAAAACCCTCTAACAGGGCTTGCATAGGTGGCCGATCGAAAAATATAAAAGCGGAAACCCTGTTTTGCCCTTAGTGTTGTCACTGTTCATAGTTTGGCTATAAATAGAGCACTTAGCTCATAAAACCTATTTTTCTCTCCCTCTCTTTTCTCCTTTGGATTTTGGAGCCCATGGATGGAATTTGGAGCTCATAGATAATCACCGAAGTTCTCGGATGCGCGATGAAGCAACCTCGACCCACCCTACAATACCACCAAGTTGAGTAACCTAATTTTGAATGTGTTATTTGGTTGTGTTTTGCATTTTAAACTAGGAGAAGAGTTGTTTGCCTTATACCCACCTTCTCCTTGGGATTTAGACCGTTTTTTATGATTCATGTAGAGCCCTACACACCAGACCATCATATTTAACCTTGCATGTGGGAAAACCAAACCCTAGTAGAGAGAAAATGGGAGAAAACCCCAAATCATCATTGTAGGCCAAACGAATGTGGATTTCAATCATAGTCGGACCTTCCTGGGAGTGAAACCAAGCTCCCGGTGAAATTTCAGACTCATTGGCCATTTCCCCAGCTTCGGCGCACTCTTCGGCACACCGAAGAGATCGTCGAATCTCAGAGGTCAAATGTGACTCTCGGGAATGGTCACCGAAGGAAGTTTAGGTGCACCGAAGAGGGCGCCGAAACCCATTTAGGTGAGCCTAAGAGGTCGCTGAAATATATAAGTGACCAAATCAATTTGACTTCTTGTCTATCGAGACTCTTTTGGACCAAACCCCAAGGTGCTAATTCATTTGGCATACTTTTCTACATTTCGGCGTGCCGAATAGCCCCACTAGTCCAAATGGAGTGATTCTAATGGGAGCACGTGTATCTTAACTAGTTACACGTATTTAGCTTATTTTCGGATCAGATAAACATTTCACGCAAAATTCAACCCCTCAACCCGGAAATATAGATTCTTAGTTTGGCCGAGCAATAGAGAATTTCAGGAAAATGAGTAAGCATGGCCCCCAAACCTTCCTATTAGCTGTGTACTATCATAATATACATGTTGAGATACAAATGGATGTTATGATGCTTTACTTACCTATTCAATTGTGAGTTTAGGCATATTGAGATGCCCTTGATAACTATTCAATGAGAATGCATTCAGTTTAGGCACTCTGATGCCTCGTATGTATGTATATGTTGAATGGGATCACGTTGATGCATCCAATGGATATTATTGATGAGGAGTTTGGTGCCGGTGTGCCCAACTTGCCTTATTCCTTTAATTGTAGGATTGTAATACATTTAGATTTATGTTAGTAGTATCTATTCATTCTTAAGAAGAGACTTCGAGTGAGTTTATTGCTTTACCTTTACATTTCAAAGGTAATTCGCTTGAAAAGGGATCTTCGAGGGAACTTTATATGCCTTTTAACTCAGAAGTCACTCTTGGATCATATCCATAGACTTCGAAGGACCATTTATCACGTTTTGTCTTGAAAGAATCACGAAGTAGGTATATTTCCTCCCTTTAAGGCAAATTCGAAGGCAAACTTAAGGCCAACCACCTCCAGATGGTGAATTTAAATGTTAACCACCTCCAGATGGTGAACTCGAATGAGGTATATTTTCTCCTACTAAAGTAAATTCGAGGCTAATCACCCTGAGATGGTCAATTCGTCAAGGGCTAGTCACCATCAAATGACTAAAGGGCTTGTCACCCTAAAAAAAAACTAAGGATTTTGTCTCCGTCGAAGAACAAAGATATGGGTTTACCCCCTTGAATGCACTTTCATATGCATCCAAATTACAAAGTAAGACTCGAAGTCACTCTTATTCATCCCCAGAAATTGACTTCGAGTTATATTTTGGATAGACTTTGACTTCGAAAATCAAATCCCCACTGAAAAAGGGCTTCAGAAGTCGAATTCACGCTATCCCCAGAAGTATTTTCTGAAGATATGTTTCTTATGTACTTTAAGAAACATCATCTTCACTTTAAAGAAACTCACAAGTGAATATATTTACTTCTGATTTCATTAAGTTGTGGGATTGGTTATGTAAGCTCTTCTTTACAAGGACTATTGGTCATAAAAACGAGTTCCCTGCTGAGACACTCAACTTCGAGTTCTCTATATAGGTAATTCAAGAATATATTGATCATCTTGTAAATATAGGGTTATTTTGGCTTCCTTTAAAGGAAAATAGCTGCCAAAGGGAGTTCCTTCGAGATATACGAATTCATAAAGGTATTTATGACATTGAAGTGACTCTTTAAAGTTGATTGAGACGGATTTCTCAGAATGGACAGCACGTGATAAAACCTCAGCTACTTATAATATCTTTTGTATGACTTATTTAAATTGGGTTTTGTCTTATCTAGAATGATGATAAGAATGGTGACGTTGCTTTTAGATTTATATTGCATGTAACACGTGTCATTCAATGCGAGTTCCTCAAGGACTAAAGCAACCTATCACAAAGCAAGTTTTAAAGATTTGAATGACTCATCCCTCTTTCTGGAAATAACTTAGGCGTGTTGAAATACACGTGACATTTAAGTATGTTTAATGCATGGGGATATTTATAAGCTCATCTCTGGACACTTGACTGATTGACATTTTTCCTATTTTGAGAGGCTAAATTCCCTATAAATAGCAGAACGTATCCTCCATTAAAGCATCTCTGGAGAATCTCTGAAATTTAAGAGGTAGAAGACAACAATGAGTAAAGACTCTGAGAGAGAAAAGGATAGTAAGTCATAAACGTGTATTTTCTACATGTTATAGACTTCGAGGAATTTGAGATCTTGAGGTTTTTCATGCTCTGAGATATGCATTTGAACTGACTTTTAGTTATTGCAATATCATTTTTCTCATTGTCTTATTCACATGTGACGTTTGAGAAGGAACGCTTTTGGCAGAACGGGTGTGCGACGGTTTATGCTGCCTTGAGACAGACTCTTCCTACCTATTTCTCTAGAAGGGTGATTGTATTGGTTCAAATGTATCAGCTGTCAGTTCATTCTAATATATTTGTCTTTTATAAAACCCGTCGTCACCAACATTAAAATAATAAAAATCAGAAGAGGTACTCTCTTTGCGGCATTTAAAGCTTGGGATTAAATGAAAACAAAAACATAAAAGTTTTGTGAAAATCCTTTTATCCATCCGCAAGAACATTTTAGAAAAGCATCAATAGTGACTACAAAATTTTATCAAAAATTTCTCCGATGAGTCACGATAGATCTCAGAGTTGACTTCTGCTTTTCTTAGATAAGTAGAGCTCTTTCCTCCATTCTTCTAAGTGTGGAAATTATTGAGATTGTTCAACAAAAATTTTCCTTCTTCAACTTAATTATCACCGTTTCATTTTTAATTTGGGATTAACAATGGCTCAAAAATTTTAATAAAAAAAAAAAAGCAGTGGTTCAAAAGACATCATAAGAATGCTTTGTACGACGCCATTGAAAGGGATAAATCGGTTCCAGCAACACCTTTCTTCAAGCTTATTATTATTATTTTTTTGCTTCAAGTTTATTATTATTATTTTTTTTGTAGCTAAAGAGACTTAAAAGTTAGGTTTTTGTGTTTAATTTCCTGAATAGATTGGTGCAGAGCTGATACTTTTGCGATTCATGTCTCTAATTCTGACAGCAACCCACAAAGATACATTTCAAAGATCAACCCACAAAGTTACATTTCAAAGATCTGTAAACCCATTAGAGTTGCAGGCACCATACTTCTTTGCTGTAAATATCAACCAATTAAAACTGGCGAAGTAAATGAATATGAAAATCTAATTACCAGTTAAACACTATTGAAAGGAAACCTTATGAGTTCTCTATTTTGCTTGTGATTCTGGGTTAAGAGCTACATATCAAGCAAACTTTGTTCAAAAATCTGAAATTTTGAAGTGATAAGAGGTTGAAGAACTGGCAGTTCACAAGAGACATTAGTTAAAGAAAAAGGATTGAAGAAGAGACCTAGTCCACAAGAGGCATCGGTTAAAAAAGAAGTATTGAAGAAAAGACCTAGTCCACAAGAGGCATCAGTTAAAGAAGAAGGATTGAAGGAGAGACTTAAGTTCAGTCTTAATGATTTTCTTCGAAATACTCTTGGCGATTTTTTTTTAAATACTCTTGGCAGATGTAAAAATATTTTTTTTTTTTGGTAAAAGTACTAAACATAATATTAAGAAAGAACATATACAAGTCGAGAGGTAATCTTCCCAACAGAATCCTCCATAAAAGGACTACAGATAAATTATGGAAAAAAGCCAACCCAACAGTAAAAAAAAGAAATTCAAGGCAAAGTTAGCTAACCGATCAACTATAGTTCTAGCTTCACGGTAAATACAACAAAAAGAAATAGAAATAAAGGATGGAAGAAGTTTACTGTAGAAATATGATTCTTGTTTCTTCTTACCGGAATGTTCTCCTTTTAATTAAAGATTTAAATGTTTTTTTTTTCAAAAAAAATTTAACTCGAGCTTTAACTTAAATGTTTTTTTTTTCGAAAAAACATTTAACTCGAGGTTTAACTGCTGGTCAGCAACTCATCTGTTTCTCGTTTATTTTAATCCTAGCTTTAAATGCTGTACAAAATTTTTCTGATTTTTATTATTTTAATCTCACTAAAGTAATTGTAGCCGCTTTTTGTATTTTTATTATTATTTTAATCTTTTATCTTTTTGTTTTTTTATTATTATTTTAATCTTTTACATAAAACGTTAGAGAGAAAAACCTAATGGTAATGTGATAGGTGACAGCATATTATTGGTACCGCACATATCGTAGGATAATATCGCAGATAATTTTCTACATGGATCCCATCCGGGTTAGAGTTAATCGTAGGAGAAAAAGTTTGGACGCATGTCCGCCACTTGTATTCACTGATTGGATAGAACCCTACTTAAGTTAGAGTTAATTCTAGGAAGTGAATTAACTCTAGTTAAATCAAATTCAGGATAGCCCCTGTCAACGGGTCGGATTTAGACCCAATCACAATTGATCTGGATTTAGACTCAATTACAACTGATCTGAATTCGATTCGATCTGAAATTTCGACAGATTATGAAATAGGTGATCCGAATTCGATAGTGAAATCGAAATATCCGAATCCAATCACGTGTAAATTGTATATTTAGTAAATTGTATATTTATATATATTAAATTTGAGCTTGTATATTTATATATATCGAGCTTGAACTTGTGTAAATTGTATATATATATATTAAATTTGAGCTTGTATATTTATATATATCGATCTTGAACTTGAGCTTGATTCGAATAGAAGGATGTACAATATCATTCTGATCACTAGGAATCTCAGAATCAACAATCTCACCAAAAGAACCAAAAGAATAGAAGGATGTACAATATCATTCTGATCACTAGGAATCTCAGAATCAACAATCTCACCAAAAGAACCAAAATAATTTTTAATGAAAAAATCGAAGCAGATCAGAGATCTGGAGCCAGCACCAATAGGAAGTAAATATATGCCCTTCTGCTGCTTCAGATTCCTTCGATATTGGCTCAAAAGTTGAGTTGTTTGGCTAAGAACCAAGGCTGTGGATCTAAAATGAGCCGACGAACCTTATGCCCTTCTGCTTCAGATTCCTTCTATATTGGCTCAAAAGTTGAGTTGTATGGCTAAGAAACAAGGCCGTGAATCTAAAATGAGCCGACGATCCTTCTCCGTCCGGAAATAGATGAAGATCAGTTTAGGAGATAATTTCTTCACTGCCTTAACTCCAATATTTCTCCATATCCTATGAGAGAGTTTTTGATCGAGTTGTTGTGTATATCGCCATCGAAAATATAACCGACGGCCATAAAACCCCACTTATCTTTCAACCGAGTAATCTCTTCACTGGGAACATTTATCACTGTATTAGGTCTTGGTGGAAGAAAATGAAGCTGGATGTAAGGTTATCCATAGAGTTTATGTTGAAAAGATGTGATTTGGGACAACAAAACCAAAATATACAGGTGACAGAGATGAGAAGGGAACCTACACAGAGATATTTAGAACTCCATCAAGATTACAAGGATTTTGATGGTTAGATACAACTCGGGACTTAGTCTCACGTTTAGACTGTCGTGAGAGAGACTTATTGAGTATTATGCAATTGTATCAGCGAACTCTTTCATCATTCAGATATTCGAGTTTATCATTTGTTCCTATTTCTGCATCACCAACTCTCGTGTGTGTGTGTGTATATATATATATATATATATATATATATATATATATAGAGAGAGAGAGAGAGAGAGAGAGAGA
>JAUPMG010023751.1:0-15018 GCA_031762675.1 Pachysandra terminalis | reverse complement strand
ACCAATCACAAACAGTCTAAGTCAAATATGTAACCACTTACTAAAATTTTAAATTAACCCTATATTTTAATTAATTATAAATAAATCCCTATAAAGTTCAGGTTATTACAATCAAATTATAACAATCAATAGTTCACAATCCCCATAGTCCCACTATGTTAAGGCTACCCACACGATCCCATCATGTTCGAGCAGATTCAACATGGTCCCACCATATTCCAAACAAAACAGACATGCAAGTGTACACACGGTCCCACCATGTGACACAACAACAGATCACAACAGTCACATAGTCTAATTATGTTAAACAACAAAACACTACATGGTTCTACCATGCTATGGCCAATCAACATATAACATATATCACATGGTCCCACCATGTGACACAACAACAGATCACAACAGTCACATAGTCTAACTATGTTAAACAACAAAACACTACATGGTTCTACCATGCTATGGCCAATCAACATATAACATATATCACATGGTCCCACCATGTTACGACCAAGTAACCACATAAATACCTATGTCATATCTTGCACATAATCATCTCTTTAGGGACTTGCACCCATGGAGGAAGTCTCTTGTACCATTCCTTTAGGGACTTGCACCCACGGTGGAAGTACACCCTTAACCACACGATTACATTTCACATAATCATACACATAGTCTCATTATGTTCACAAGCAAACAACATACCACCATTCTTTTAGGGACTTGCACCCATGGAGGGAGCCACCAGCACAATCCTTTCCTTTAGGGACTTCCACCCACGGTGGAAGTACACCCTTAATCACAAGGTCCCACCTTGATACGACCATCACCCAATCACAATCACATTCACAAACAAGAAGTCATAATGAATATGCATCACAGTCAACTCAAGCACAAGTGCAAAGCAATGCAAGGTATGATGCAAGCAAGGAGTGAAATGACATGTAATGCAATGCGAGGTGTCACCAGGCCTAGCCAAGTCACATGCTCATTCCAACTAACGACCATACGACCCATCCTTTTAGGGACTTGCACTCATGGTAGAATCACCATTCATATTCCTTAAGAGACTTTCACTCACAGTGGAATACATTAGTAACACGCAATACTTTTAAGGACTTTCACCCACGGAGGAAGCCACTTGTCCATTCCTTTAAGGACTTGCACCCACGGTGGAAACACACCTGTATTAGTAACCCTTTCTTATATGGACTTGTACCCACAGAGGAAAGCCACCATTCTTATTGTAACGACCTAGATCACCCTTTTTATTATTTAAATATATTCTATTCCTTGTCGTGACTCTATCTTCCGTCTTGATCGCCAATCGGACTAGATCCGACCAAGAGATGGTATTTGTGATGATTTTGTGATCCTTATGTGAAGTATAATAGTTTAACCTTGATTGTCTTGAGCTAATGGCATTATTGTAAATTTAGTGTTGTGATGAGGTGTATGGTTTAGATTGAGTTGTTAAATTTGAATGGCATGGATAATAGTGGTTAAATTTTAAGGGTTAAGACTTAGTAATGATTATTGGAAGGCCTGGATTGTGCCACTTGGCTTGGGTATCTTGCATGGGAAGTTTGAGGGAAAGTTCAATTTTGGTTTTGTTTGCGTTTGGTTGCTTGGTTTTGTAAGCTTGGAGAAGAAGGGAACATTTCTTGTGTTGATTTCTTTGTGGATTAGTGCGTGATTCTATTAGCAAGTATAAATTCATAAATGTATCTAGTTGAATCTTAGTTTTCTTTACAATTCCATATATTTCTTGCTCATGCTTATTGTTGAATGTAAATAGTTTAGTTTGAAAGTTAGATTGTGGTTTTTTGTATGTTTTCTTGCTTTAAATTCACATATGTTTATCTCTTTGTCTTGATTGAATAAGAGACCTAAATTCCAAGTGAATATCCCTATATTTTGGCTTGTTCGTGACGTTTGGTGGCTCCTTGGCGCACCGAATACGTCGCCGAACACTTTCTGGGTGAAGGGAGGACCCCTCGGCATGCCTAAAAGGCCGCCGAGTATGAACACCTTGAACAGGTCGCCGAGGACTAGTTCGGCTCGCCGAAATGGACCTCGGTGCGCCGAAGAGATTGCTGAAGAGGTCGCCGAGAAAGGACCCCCCGGTTTTGTCGCCGAATCTCAGAGAGGTTCACCGAAAGGGTCGCCAAACCAAGCTTCGGTGCGCCGAAGGGGTCCCCAAAGTGGGTTTCAGTGTGCCGAAGACCTCGCCGAGGACCCCACTGAACCAGACCACCTACATTAATGTTTTGATGTTTGTAAAGGGTTATACATTGTCATACATGATGGTTTGAATTATGTTGTATGCTCACATGTATGAATGCTAGTGGAAATGATATCTTGAGAACTTAAGTAAATGAAATGATATGCGAAGCTACACGGAGATAAGTGAAGTAAGTACTTGTATTATTATACATGCACCCTGTACACCACAAGATGTTTGCTTAGTTAATGTGCACTCTTCACAACACTTCACGAACTCTAGACCACAATGGTCTAAGAGTATGACCCTTTAACTCGAGACCTCACGGTTGTGTCTCGAGGATGGAAATGAGAGTGATGTGATCCCACATCTAGTGAGGAGATAGGTGAGATCGAGTTGAGGGAGTAGCTAACCTAATACACTCTCTTATGCCAAGGGGTAACAGACCTAAGGAGCAGAGATGGGCCTCTGTAGATTAGTCAAGTGTCATGTTTTCCTGAGGGATACCGTAGGTGGCTGCAAGTCTCGGTCTACGTACCATTGATAAAACATAAGTTGGGGATTGTGCCTCCTAGGTTGAAAACTCTTAAAATTACGCTGTACACATAGAATAGCCCTATTCCTTAGACCGTTACGACGGGGGGATGATTTCAGGTTGCTAGAACACCCTGGGGAGAATTCAGGTTACTGGGACACCCCGAATAGAGGCCGGATTAGGAGGAAACATACCATATTGACACTCTATTAGCGTTTGCATTGCATAACATACTTAGATTGTTTGTTAGATCACCTTGGTGATTTCTATAACTTAGGCGCACAACATCGCATTTAATGATTAATCTACCTCATGCATTGCATTTGTTGTGTTTCATTCTTACGTGTGCTTGAATTATTGTAATTGTCAATACTCTAGGATTTACCTTGTGCATTCTTGAATTTATTTCTTACTGGCTTTATAGCTCATGCTTTTTAGCAACATTTTAGGAAACTTAGAAGGAACCGTCGTTAACGAGAGCTTTGTGGGAGAAGGATTATACGAGGAAGAAAACGAGTTTTACTCACTCCAGTGATTTCATTTTAATGTTTGGACATCTTTTTTAATACTCTGATATACTTTTGGTTTTGATTCTTTTGGGAAGATACTTAGGGTAGTATCTTCATTGTTAAAATCTGGTTTTTAACCTAGAACAATTATTTTGATTTCTTCCGCTGTTATCCGATGTAATTATGTACATAACTCTTCTATTTTCCTCTTGTGAATGAAACTCATGACTTTTTACTTTTTCTTTTGAATCAACTACCACTCTTCTTCCGAGGAAGTGAAGGTCATTATCTGGACCCCACTGCACCCCAGTGGTCTATTGGGTTTGGGTCGTGACAAAGTTGGTATCAGAGCTTTAGTTCTTCATTTCAAATCTGATTTCATAAGTTTTAAGATTTTTGAAATTTGAAAGCTTTTGGAATGCTGTTGTTTCAAAAGTTTCTGTGTGATGATTGTTAAAAACTAATCATTTGGAATTCTTACGTACAAGAAATTCGGATGCGTGGATTCTTTTGACAGATAGTACATTTCTTCTATGGCGGGACGTAGAGGTTGGCATTGCCCATGAGCCTTGGTTGGAGGAGGACTATGTTAGAAGGAGAGGTCGTCGTGCTAATGATCCTCCGTTGGTAGGAGACCGTGGAGATGATCCTCATCTTGCTGGCAAATACCAAGCTTTGAGGGACATGGCCAACATGATGCAACGACAACAAGTCCAACTCCAGGATGCAATACAGAGAGGTACTTCAGGCCTAGAGAGTTTTAAGAAGCTTGGCCTCACAGTTTTCAAGGGAGCGGTAGACCCTTTAGAGGAGTAGAATTGGATTGATTCCATCGAGCACATCTTTGAAGCGATGAAGGTGGAGGATGCAGACATGGTCCAGTACGCAGCTTTCATGCTAGAGGGTGAAAGCACGCTGGTGGTGGAAGTCTACACTCAATATTGCAGCAATCAGCACTTGGAAGAGATTCAAGGAAGTCTTCTACTTGGAGTACTTCCCGAAGACATTGCGGAGAGAGAAAGAGATGGAATTTATGAAGGTTGAACAAGGGAACATGACGGTGATGCAATACGTCGCCAAGTTCACAGAGTTGTCCCAGTTTGCACAGTATGCTATAGATGATGAGGAGAGGAAGGCCTTCTGGTTCGAGTGCGGTTTGAGGCCCAACATTCGCAGCAGGTTGGTCGTGAGGGAGTTCACCGAATATCATCAAGTGGTGGACTATGTTAGAAAGGTGGAAAAAGACATGGCAGAGTTCAGAAAGAGCATGGATTTGAGGAATGCAAAGAGTGGCCTGAGACTAAGCAGCTTCAAGAGCAATGCATATGAGGCGCAGAAGAGGCAGAGGACGCAGGGACATCCAGTTCTCAGGGCTTTGGGAACATGCTTATGCAGTGCCATAATTGCGGGAAGCGAGGTCACAGTTTCAGGGATTGTCGTGCACCACGGAATCCAAATTAGAACTTCTTCCAGTGTCAGCCACTTCAGCCGTAGTTGCAACAACAGTTTGTGTCCCGGCCACACTTGGTACTTAATCCTGTTTCGATCCAATAGATGCCACCTTTCAAGGGACCCAGGAGCGGACCCTCTCAGCCTCGACTTCAGTAGCCGCCTCAGATGGCTAAGGTCATTGAGCCTCAGTAGAGCGAGGTTATGGAAGGTACCATTTGACTCCCCCACATTTCAACACGAGTACTTTTTGATATGGGAGCTTCTCATTCTTTCATTGCACGGTCACTGGTTCACTGTCTTGGTCTACACGTGAAGAACTTAGAGAAGAGCCTTGTAGTAGCAAACCCAGTAGGAGGCATAGCACAGTTAGAGTTGGTGTGTGAATCTTGTTTGATAATGATAGGCGAGTCTACCTTGCCCATAGATTTGATTATTTTGGATGTGCACAAATTTGATGTTATCTTGGGAATGGAATGGCTAGTTGTACATCGTGTGTAGATAGATTTCCATAACCGAGTTGTGTCTTTTCTAACTAGTTGAAGTCTTGGGTTCGAGTTTTGGGATGCCTAACCTATCTGCCTGTTTAGAACTTTGGTGTATTAAAGAGAAGAAGGAATGGGAAGGTATTCTGGTTGTGTGCCAATTCGGGAAGGTATTTCAAGATATCCCGGGATTGCCACCTAAGAGAGAAGTGCACTTTTGCATTGATTTGGTCGCAGGAGCTCAGTCCAACGCATTGCCGACATATTGGATGGCGCCCATTGAGTTAACTGAATCGAGGAAGCAGTTGGACGAACAACTTACATTGCAGTTCATTCGGCCGAGTTCTTCACCTTGGGGAGCGCCTATTTTATTTGTAAAGAAGAAGGATGGATCCCTCACACTTTGTTTCGACTACGAGAAGCTGAATCAGGTCACTGTGAAGAATAAGTACCCACTGCTGCGCATCGACGACTTGTTTGATCAGTTACAGGGAGTGTCGTATTTCTCGAAGATAGATCTCAGATCTCTATCACCAATTGCGGATCAAGGAAGCAGATGTTCCGAAGACGGCATTCCGAACGCAATATGGACATTTTGAGTTCGTAGTCATGCCATTTGGGCTGACTAACGCTCCAACAACATTCATGGACATGATGTAGAGAGTTTTTAGACCCTATGTAGACAAGTTCCTTGTGGTGTTTTTTGACGATATCCTGTCTACTCGAAGTCGGAGGACGAGCATGAAGTGCACCTCTGTATTGCCTTGCAGACTCTAGCAGATCACCAGCTTTACTTGAAGTTTTCCAAGTGCGAGTTCTGGAAGGGTGAAGTGAAGTTCCTAGGACATGTAGAGTCCAAGGAAGGCATCATGGTGGATCCTAGTAAAGTAGAAGCGGTTTCCAGTTGGGAGTAGCCTAAGAACGTCTCAGAGATTTGCAGTTTCCTTGGGTTAGTAGGATATTACCGAAGATTCATTGAAGGGTTCTTGCCTATTGCAGCGCTGCTTACCAAGCTTACACAGAAGACGTCAAGTTAATTTGGGATCACGCTTGTCAGGCATCATTCACTATTCTCAAGGAGAAGCATACTACTACACCGGTTCTCACCATTCCTGTCAGCGGCATCGACTTTGTAGTCTACACCGATGCATCATTATCCGGGATCGATTGTGTTTTGATGCAAGGCGGCAAAGTCGTAGCATATGCTTCATTGGTGCTCAGATCACAAGAGTCTCAAGTACCTCTTCTATTAGAAGGACTTAAATATGCGTAAAAGGAGGTGGATGGAGCTCCTGAACGACTACAACTTCTCTCTTCAGTATCATCCTGGCAAGGCCAATGTCGTGGAAGATGCACTCAGTCGAAGACCCAGAAGTGTCGTGGCGCATCTACTCGTTCAGGAGTGGAAGCTCTATGAAGCACTTGCGGATTTCAGATTCAGTGTTCGTAGGATGGATCACGGTGTGAGATTGTGCAACATCCTTACCCGACCATCACTCAAGGCGATGATCATTGACTTGCAGAAGGAAGACAAGTGGTTGTAAGACTTAGCTGCGGATGAGCAAAGAGTAGAATGGACCAAGGCTGAAGATGGGAGCATCAGATTCAGAGGGCGACTTTGTGTGCCACAAGATGAAGACCTGAAGAACGAGAACCTACCTGAAGCTCATAGGTCGAGGTATTCCATTCATCCTGGCACAACCAAGATGTATCATGATCTTCGACGCAACTTTTGGTGGAATTGTATGAAAGTCGAGATCGCAGAGTTCATGACCAAGTGTGCCACTTGTCAGCAGGTGAAGACAGAGCATTAGAAGCCGGCGGGTACACTTCAGCCTCTACCCATCAAAGAGTGGAAGTGGGAGAATATTTCCATGGACTTCATCATGGGACTGCTGAAGACTCGCAGCAGATCTGACATGATCTGGGTGATTGTAGATTGTTTGACCAAGTCAGCACATTTCCTAGCGACGAGGACTACGATGAACACCGATGACCTAGTAAGACTGTACATTACAGAGATCATTCGGTTGCATGGAGTTCCTGTCACCATAGTATTATATCGTGGGTCGCAGTTTACTTCGCGGTTCTGGAAGAGCTTACACAAAGCCTTGGGAACACAACTCAACTTCAACACTGCCTTTCATCCTCAAATGGATGGTCAGACGGAAAGGGTGAACCAAGTACTAGAAGATCTTCTGCGGTCGTGTATTCTGGATTTCAAGGGTAGCTGGGAAGACCATCTTGCACTAGTTGAGTTCTTCTATAACAACAGCTATCAGGCGAGCTTAGGGATGGCACCATTTGAAGCGCTCTACGGAAGACCCTGCCGATTGCCTTTGTGTTGGAATGAAGACAATGCTCATGTTCCGTTGGGACCCCGGGATCGTGGTCGAGACGAATGAGAAGATCAAGCAGATTAGAGGCAGATTGCTTACAGCTCAACCTCGACAGAAGAAGTATGCGGATATGAGAAGACGGAAACTGGAGTTCATGGTGGGTGACTGGGTATTCCTTAAGGTCTCACTGACCAAGGGAGTAGTCAGATTCGACAATAGGAGCAAGCTAGCACCAAGTTACATCGGACCATTTGAGATCGCTGAGAGGATTGGAGAAGTGGCTTACCGAGTGCTGCTACCATCCTCCATGGAATTAGTGCACGACGTATTCCATGTATCTACGCTGAGGAAGTACCACCCGGATCCCTCTTCAGTGATCGACTGGCAGACTGTTACAATCAAGGAGAATGCCACGTATGAAGAACACCCCATGGAGATTCTAGACCGGAAAGAACAAGTGTTGCGGAACAAAGTCATCGTGAAAGTGAAGGTCTTATGGAGCAATCATGAGACTTCAGAAGCAACTTGGGAGCTTGAAGACGAGATGCGAGCTAGATATCCACAGCTTTCACTTGAAGTAAGTAAATTTTGAGGACGAAATCCTTTTAAGGGGGGTAGGCTGTAACGACCTAGATCACCCTTTTTATTATTTAAATATATTCTATTCCTTGTCGTGACTCTATCCGCCGTCTTGATCACCAATTGGACTAGATCCGCCATGCGATGGTATTCATGATGATTTTGTGATCCTTGTGTGAAGTATAATAGTTTAACCTTGATTGTCTTGAGCTAATGGCATTATTGTAAATTTAGTGTTGTGACGAGGTGTATGGTTTAGATTGAGTAGTTAAATTTTAATGGCATGGATGATAGTGGTTAAAGTTTAAGGGTTGAGATATAGTAATGATTATTGGATGGCCTGGATTGTGCCACTTGGCTTGGGTATCTTGCATGGGAAGTTTGAGAGAAAGTTCAATTTTGGTTTTGTTTGTGTTTGGTTGCTTGGTTTTGGAAGCTTAGAGAAGAAGGGAACATTTCTTGTGTTGATTTCTTTGTGGATTAGTGTTTGATTCTATTAGGTAAGTTTAAATTCATGAATGTATTCAGGTGAATCTTAGTTTTCTTTACAATTCCATATAATTCTTGCTCATGCTTATTGTTGAATGTAAATAGTTTAGTTTGAATGTTAGATTGTGGTTAGTTGTATGTTTTCTTGCTTTAAATTCACATATGTTTATCTCCTTGTCTTGATTGAATAAGAGACCTAAATTCCAAGTGAAATCCCTACATTTTGGCCTGTTCGTGACGTTCGGCAGCCTCCTCGACGTGTCGAACACGTCATCGAACGCTTTTTGGGCGAAGGGCGGACCCCTCGGCGCGCCTAAAATACCGTCGAGTATGAACACCTTGAATAGGTCACTAAGGGCTAGTTCGGCTCGCCGGAATGGACCTCGATGCGCCGAGAAAGGACCCCCCGGTTTTGTCGCCGAATCTCAGAGAGGTTCACCGAAAGGGTCGCTGAACCAAGCTTCGGTGCGCCGAAGGGGTCCCCAAAGTGGGTTTCAATGCACCGAAGACCTCGTCGAGGACCTCATCGAACTAGACCACCTACATTAATGTTTTGATGTTTGTAAAGGGTTATACATTGTCATACATGATGGTTTGAATTATGTTATATGCTCACATGTATGAATGCTAGTAGAAATGATATCTTGAGAACTTAAGTAAATGAAATGCTATGTGAAACTACATGGAGATATGTGAAGTAAGTACTTGGATTATTATACTTGCACCCTGTACACCACAAGATGTTTGTTTAGTTAATGTGCACTCTTCACAACACGTCATGGACTCTACACCATAGTGGTTGAAGAATATGACCCTTTAACCTGAGACCTCACGGTTGTGTCTTGAGGATGGAAATGAGAGTGATGTGATCCCACATCTAGTAAGGAGACCGGCGGGACCAAGTTGAGGGAGTAGCTAACTCAATACACTCTCCTATGCCATGGGGTATCAAATCCAAGGAGCAGAGATGGGCCTCTGTAGATTAGTCAAGTGTCATGTTTTCCTTAGGGATACCGCAGGTGGTTGTAAGTCTCGGTCTACGTACCACTGATATAAAATAAGTTGGGGGATTATGCCTCCTAGGTTGAAAACCCTTAAAACTACGCTGTACACGTAGAATAGCCCTATTCCTTGGATCGTTACGACGGGGAGATGATTTCAGGTTACTGGAACACCCTGGGGCGAATTCAGGTTACTGGGACACCCCGAATAGAGGCTGGGTTAGGAGGAAACATACCACATTGACAATCTATCAGAGTTTGCATTGCACAACATACTTAGATTGTTTGCTAGATCACCTTGGTTTTTTCTATAACTTAGGCGCACAACATCGCATTTAATGATTAATCTACCTCATGCCTTGCATTTGTTGTGTTTCCTTCTTGTTTGTGCTAAAATTATTGTAATTGTCTAGACTCTAGGATTTACCTTACGCATTCCTAAATTTATTTCTTACTAGCTTTATAGTTCATGCTTTTTAGCAACATTTCAGGAAACTTAGAAGGAATCGTCGCTGACGAGAGCTTCGTGGGTGAAGAATTATATGAGGAAGAAGATGAGTTTTACTCACTCTAGTGATTTCATTGTAATGTTTTGGACATATTTTGTAATACTCTGATATACTTTTGGTGTTGATTTTTTTGGGAGGATACTTAGGGTAGTATCATCATTGTTAAAATCTGGGTTTTAACTTAGAACAATTATTTTGATTTCTCCCCCTGTTATCCGATGTAATTATGTACATAACTCTTCTATTTTCTTCTTGTGAATGAAATTCATTCCCTTTCTACTTTTGCTTTTGAATCAACTACCACTCTCCTTCTGAGGAAGTAAAGGTCATTATCTGGACTCCACTGGGCCCCAGTGGTCTATTGGGTTTGGGTCGTGACACTTATTCCTTAAGAGACTTGCACTCACGGTTGAATACACCAGTATACTCACATACCATTTATGTACTTGCACCCACGATGGAAGCACACTTGTAACCAGACTTTTCTTTAGGGACTCTCACCCACGGTGGAACAACACCCATACCAAACCTTTCCTTTTGGGACTTTTACCCTAGTGGAATACACCCACACCATGCCTTTCCTTTAGGGACGTTCACCCATTGAGGAAGCTCACCCATTTAGATCATAAATTCAAGTCATTCAGATATAAGCATAATCAAAATCATGGATACTCATGGTACCCTTATCAAGCATACAAGTCAATCATCAAGGTCAACACAAGTCATACAGAATTCGAACCTAAGTCCATATTGGATGCTATTAGCACCATTCGACCAAACCGATCCTATATGATCATTTATATTCATGCTAATCTTATCTTGAGGTTCTATGAACATGTCCAACACCTATGAGTCACTATCAGATCATATTCCATTCGGATCAGTCCGAATATCCTAAATTTTAGACCTTGTCCTACACTTTTTGTGATTCGATCAATTCTAGGCATTGTGCACACAAACCATCCATACAGGCATGTGTACAACTCAATGGGGGAACTCCCCATAACATTTGAAGCTCATTGGGCCTCAGTAGCTACTCGGTAGCTGTCGAGACTCCTACTGAGAAGCTCGGTAGCACAACTATTGAAGATCGGTAGCAAGTCCAGAGAGTACACAGTTTTTGGTGATTTCGGTAGTTACTCGGTAGCTGCCGAGACTGCTACTGAACGACAATTTTGACCATTTTCTGGGTTTTCACCTAGGGCTTCGTGCCTCTATTCAAACCTAGTGTTTTCTAAGGTTTTAACAATCATAAATAAGTCTCTAAAACTTACTCATATGATCCAAAAAACAAACACATAAAACCTTGTTTGTTTCCATGGATCTAAACAAATAATAACAGATAACCAATCATAAATCTAAGAACATGAATGTGATTCATAAAAACATATAATAACATATTAAACACAGAAGCATAAGTGGATCATGTGAATCAAACAATATAGCATTATTCTTACTATTTTCTCTAGATCTTAGATCTAATCATGCTTAACATACCACATCATGCATTCCCTATTTATCTATAGCACTGAGATCATCCATAAAATCAGTTACCGAAGAAACGCAGGAATCCCTATCTCGTTTACCAGTTCTTCTAAACCAGCCTAATATCGACCTTCATCGATCTACTCTTGTCTTTTCAAATGCTATTTGGTCCCAGTCCTCTTCCCATTGTCTTCTTCTCCCAGCCAATCATCATCGTCTTCACTTTCTTTGTGACCATCATATCCAATATCTTCTTCATCCTCGCTTTCCTTCTTCCTCTTCTTTTGTTTCTTCCTAGATTCCTTCACACCAATGTAAACCTCTCTCTCTTTTTCTTCCTAACTCTTCCTTTTAGCCTCTCTAGCTTCCTTCTTCCTACAGAAAGCTTTTCTCTTCCTCTCTTCTATTTCTTCTTTTTCTTTCTTCCCTCTAGGTCTCCTCATTGTCTAGATTTTCTGCAACTCCTAACCTGAACTTCTTCTTCTTCCTTGTTTTTTTGGACGTCCAAGGCTAGAGAATCCCTTCTCTCTTCTTCTCCTAGCTTCTAGATTCCTTAGCTAACTTGAACTCTATCTTCTTTAATTTGTTTGAATTCAAATTAGTTTAATTCAATTGTCAAACATTCAAGAATCAATCATAGGATTTAATTTAAGTTTTTATTTCCTTAATTAACCCTTCTTTAATTTTATATACTTGTTTAAGTCGTAATGGACTTTTAATTGGGTTTTGAGCCCAATTCTTTTACTACAAGGATTTAGTCCATATAGATTAAAAGTCCAGCCCTTTAATTAAGTCTCAATTAATTAGGAAATTATCCCTTTTATTTTCCCCAATTATTATTTAATCCAAACCTACCAGGTGTCTTTCATAAAACTCCTAGTGTATAATTAGTAGATTAATTAGGGTTTAATCTATAATTATTCTAGTTGGGTCCAGGTCACTACATGTAGCTTATGGGACTTTTATTTCGAGGGAGAGGAAGTCAAACGGTCGGGTGATCGTTCAAGAGCACTACTCATTCCTTCTCATATTGCTTTACTGAAATCTCTTATGCTGTATATAGTTAAATGACCAAAGAATACAATTCCATGGCCCTCCCTTTGGCTACCGGTCGTAAATTAGCTCTTGCCCGTGATGCTTTCCTCCTTGTATAAGTATTTATTTGAGTTGCCCGTGAAGGGACTCACAGCCGTTGGAGGCCCTCTGTGGTTCCTCCAATGGTGGTTTTATGACCATTTCCCCTCCTTTTGTCAAATTTTGGTTTCACCCCTCTCTAGTCTCCAATACTTCGATCGTCGATGGCTGAATTTTATTTTGGTCAAAGACCCCTCTGAAGATTTCTTTCGTTTCTTCTCCGGTCTCAAGTTTGACAGTGTCGATGCCCTACTCCTGTAACATCTCGAAAAATTTAAATAGATTTTTTTTTATTAATAAGGGTGCAACAGTAATTTAAAAGAAATCTAAAATGAACTATATCCTTAAACACTTTTATATAATTACCATATATGTATTGTAATTTAAGTTATTGTATGAAGAACTTGTATGATCACACATCAAAGCATAATCTATTATTTAAGGCGTAATTAATTAAGTGGCTTAATTAATTAGTCTTGGGCTTAATAAAAAGGAATTGAGCTTATAAAACTTAATTGGGTTTAAATGATTAAGTATGGGATTTAATTAAATATTTTTCTGAATGAGCTTAAGTTGTTTAAGCCCCAAACCCACAAATTAGAATTAAAAAATAGAAAATTCGTTTTTAATTAATATCATCTAGAAAACTTAAGTTAGAGTTTAATTAGGAGTCCCTAATAGCTTAAAATTGAAGCATACTAGTTGTATTAGGACTCTAGGTAGTTTCTAACATCTAACCTTATAAAAAAAATTTTAGGCCAATATAAACCTAGGGAAACAAGGAGAAACGTGGGAAGACCTTGGGATAGGATATCTAACACCTCAAAACCTTAGAATCCTAGAAGATCAAGAAAGAACAAGATCCTGCAATTCCTGTGAGTTTTCCTTCATTGTCTTGTGTATTTACTTCCACCCTAGTGTTATAACATGATGGAATTGTTATGATTGATTTGTAAACCCTTCCTCATGTTCTTATAATTAAAAACTATAAATAAAGATCCATTAAAGATAGAGTAACCATCACCATCCATTAAGAAACCGAGAAGAACTAGATCTGGAAAACTATACTGATCTAAACTATCGATTAAAGAACCTATGTAAATATTTTATATAATTTATTTTATATTTTTATAAGATTCCCCTGCTCGTTAGGAACACATAAAAACAAGTTTTAGGTGTTTCCAATAAGTATACAAGTAGTTATGACCAAAATACCAATCATACGTCAAAGCTAAAAAAACCGATAAAAACCCCTGTCAGCTAGCTGATGGTCACCGAAAACCCAGATTTTGCCATGTTTGCTGGTCAAGCAGCCGACCCAATCGGCCAGCTGAATGACCTAGCCGAAATTAGATCACCTAGAAATATTTTTACATATTTGGCCTAATTAGACCTTCCCTAAACCCTTGTAAAATTATTTTTGAAATTAGACACACTTCCCCGATTTCGGCTCTCCAACGGCCAGCGACGATGAGCCGAAATCCCACTTGTTTCCAAATTGGTAATTCGAGACTTTAAGAACCTGTATAATGTTAGTTATAAATGATCTATCAAGTTTCCATGCACTAGGAATGCCTATATTAAAATATGACCACCTATACCTCAAACTTTACCTATTAGAACTTCCCATAGGGGTAGGATAATTTAAGATTCATAAGGAAATAACCCCACAAAAACTTTAATGGTTTTATTTACATATTATATACATGCTCAGATGTTTTGTTTAACATATAAAGCTGTTATTATCATACTGTGATCATATATGTGTTTTTGAAAATATTAAGTGATTAATTAGCATAAAGGACCATTGATTTGGTGAATACCTCATATCTAATTTGAATAAGACTTATTAAACTTAACTATATTATTTGTGAAATTCTTGTCAGGTCTACATGTAATGACCTAAACTCATTAAAATTTATTAGTCATTTTATTTTCATCTTTATTTATAAAATTTTAATTATTATTAAAGGTGGTAATTAAGTTTCAATTAATTAGATTA
This sequence comes from Pachysandra terminalis, assembly GCA_031762675.1. Lineage (NCBI taxonomy): Eukaryota > Viridiplantae > Streptophyta > Magnoliopsida > Buxales > Buxaceae > Pachysandra > Pachysandra terminalis. The sequence goes on along the minus strand of JAUPMG010023751.1, from coordinate 281 downwards.
ATTAGGTGGTTTTTTTTAAAGTAATTATTAAGTTCAATTGAGGGGGTTCTGTAAATAGTTATTAGAGGGGGGTTATAAGTGTAATTAGTCATTTAAGTGTTTGAGTTAAGCTCAAACACTTCATTAGAATTCGGTTTTATCAGAATAAGAAGGGAGAGTGTACAGCTGGGGGACTGGATTCGGATTGAGAAGAAGTTGTGGGGAGATAAGAATTAGTTTCAAATTCAAATTTGAAAGGTGGTTAGATTGGATGATAAGAGAGTTTAAGGGAGGAGATTTTT
>JAUPMG010023740.1:0-15019 GCA_031762675.1 Pachysandra terminalis | reverse complement strand
ACCAAACCGATAAAAGTCAGTTTGTTTTTTTGTTTTTTTTTTCATTTTGGTTTGGAAAATGAAAAACTGGATTAATTTGGTTCGGTTTTCGGTTTAGGCTTCGATTAAACCGAACCGAACTTAACTAAATATATGTAAACCAAACCGAACCTATCTAGACTAATATACATATATCCATATATGTATATGTATGAGTGTGTGTTTTATGTGTATGTTTGTATCTAGTACATAAAATAGCATTAATTTTTATCAAACCGACCCAAAAAACTGAATCTATTTCGGTTTGGTTTTATTTTCGGTTTTTATCAATACAGTTCGGTTCGGTTTTCAGTTTTATATTTTGGTTTTTATTTCGGTTCGGTTCAGCTTTCAGTTTAGTTCACTATATTTTGGTTTGGTTTTGGTTTGACCACTAAACCGAACCAAACCGACCGAATTACACCCCTAGTTTGTTTTAACACGCATTTGTGACATCAAATACAAGGACATACTTAGCTATGCCCATGCCTGTCTCTGAATCTGAGCCATCTCAGCTATAAAATTATACATACTTTACAGTCCCCAAAGCTCATTAGTTCAACATGCCATGCTATAGAAATTTGTCTCTAACTTATCGACTCAGTGAATTTGGTTATCACCTATTCTGAAATTACTATAACTTAAAAACTAATAATGATTTCATTTTTAAAGTATAAAATAATGTTGGTTGTTGTATGCAGGAAGCAATCATGGTTTTAAGGATCGGTACGGATCGGGATCGGCCAGGACCGGTCCGATCCTAAGCCACAATACAAACTATTGTATCAAGTGGCTTTGGATTGGACCGATCCAATCGATATCGATAAGGATCGTCCGATCCGGGCCTAGTTTGTTTTTTCTTTTTTTTTAAGGACGATCCAAAACTTGGATCGGACCAGGATTGGCCAATCCATTACCGGATCAGCGATCCGAATCGGGATCGGACCGAACCGGTCCGATCCAAGATCGCGAGAATAAAAACCTTGGATGCAATAAAATTATTCCTGAGATGAGCGAGCAATTTATGGCCTTATTGAAGGCGAAAAAAAAAAGAAAAGAAGAAGCATCTTTCAAGCCATAACCTTGTTCTTAGTAAATAATTACCTGCATAGAAGAACCCTGGAAGATTTTCCTCCATCTTCTCAATTGCTTCCAGAACAGAACCGTAGTCACGCCCATACAAGGGAAATGCTTTACTCCAGTAGAAATGGCTGCATTTGAGCAATGATGCATGATATTAGGAACACTGTAACGAACCAAGGATGAAATACTGCTTTTTCCATTATAACTACACCGTAGCTGCAGTATTAACCAAGGTTTCAAGGATCAGACCGATCCGGTCCGTACCGGTAGATTTGTATCAGGATCAGCCAGGACTAGTTCCGTCCACGATACAACTGTTGTATCGTGAGGCTTTGGACCGGATCAGTACAACCGATACCATACAGACCGGCTGGTACAACCGGTCCAATGTTTTTTTGTTTTTTTTAATTTATAAATTGGACGGTCCAGACTAGTATCGATTTAGACGGGTCCGGTCCCGACCAGTACCCCGGTCCAAAAACAATAATAATTTTTAAAAAAATGGCGGTCCACTTTTTATACTGTATCTGGACCAGACGGTACCGCCGGTCCGGACCAGGATTGGCCGGGACTTGCCCGGCCCCCGATCCCGAGACTCTAAACCTTGGTATTAACGGGTTAAATTCCAACCTTAACCACCAAACAAAGAGAGAAAAAATTACACAAAGATTGTCGTACTTCACAAATGCCGGGTCTCCCTCTGCACCCAACAGCTTTCTAAGGTCAGAACTAACCACCTGCTTCAATTCGTCCCTATAAACATAGTTAATATGAGAAAGGTACCAGTTAGCAAAAAGCTGAAAATAGGCATAAAAAGAAAAAGAAAAAATGAATTTTACAAAATCACAAGCTATGAAGCCTCCCTCACTTTGAAGCTTTAGCTAGATCTCTGTTCCTACTTCCTCCAACAAAGGTAGTATAAAGATACAGATCATTGGGTGCACGATCTGGAAACATCATGGAAGAAAAGAGTGTGCCTGTGTAGCGAAAAAGCTATCAGGTCTAACTGATAAGTTAATGGAACTAACTGGTAAACAAAATTAGTCAATCATGTATGCCCGAGCCAAGCGTTACCAAGGGTTCTTAAACCATTCTGCTGCTCTTTGGAAGGTATAAGAACTCCAAATCCTTCAAGAGGTCTCTTGACATTCTCCTTCTTAAAAGTGGTGATTACAACTGAGAGCGGCAAATAATTCACCTGAATTGTGAGGGACAAAGAAGTCACCATGGATGCAACTGATTAGCTTGGAGCTCTATAGATGGTCACCCATTGGATGGGAAATGGCTCAATAATTAAATTAGCCAGACCTAACTTTCCAGTACTGAACCGTTTTTTTCTTTTTTTAATTCTATTTTGAACAAATAAGCATATTTATAGCAACTACTAAGAAGAATCAATCAATTCCTTGTCCCGTATTCCTTTGTCTTGCAAAAGCGCCAAACGTTTTATCTGCATAATTACATAAATATCTATATTTTCTAAAATGTAATTGCACATATCACTGCTCAGGGTTATACGCAACAAACCTGCGCATGGCCAGAAAAATAATCAGGCCTGTGAATCTAGGCCTGACCAGTCTGGAGGACGTAAATACCCATTTCCAATCTCATTGTAAAACCAGGTGGGGTCCAGGCCAAAACCATTACCCAAAGTGAAGAGATCACTATGATTAAAAGCAGGAAAATGTACCTCCGGAAGAAAGTCGAGTAGAAATGGGTTTCCTCTTTTTGCGATCTTCATTTCTTTAACATTACAAAGTGGAGCCTGAGACACACAGATCGCTTGTCACTTAATATATTTCTCAAAAGTAGACTGGAAATTCGAAGTGCAGTCTGATATCAAGTTTGGATCATTTCCAACAACACCACAACATATTAGGAAAAAAAATCCAAATCTCAAAGAACAAGAATTTAATATAAGTAATACCATTATAATTACAATCAATAATACCTATCATTTGTACTTTTATTATTACATTTTCATTGTACACACACGCATTATATATTATGGCATGCCTTCTTTATTATGAACGACAAAGAAGATGGCATACTTTTTGCCTACGTTTAAAAGGGAGAGTGCAATCTTTGACAAGCCAAAGCCTGCATTTATGATCAGAAATGGTACTGGATGATATTTTTTATTGCCAAATTCGCTTTAGAGTCAATTTGTTGTTCCCCTCTCTCCTCAGAAACACTGAATACTGCTATCAAAAGTTGATGCCTTTTCTCCTATAGTTAATCACTAAGTAAAATAACTATTGACCTCCCTCCCTATCCCAAATTCATAACAGAGATCTTCAATCCAATTGAGCCTGAGATTTTCACCAATCAATAGTTAGGATTAATAGTTATCAAACCAACCAGTATATCTTACTTCTCTTCCCCATTAACATAGCCCGAACAGATGGTATATCAATAGGAGAGAGAGTGTGGGACTTAAACATTAGTTCAGTTTAGTTTCAGCTCATGCCAGCCTGTACTACTATTATAAAAAATATGCACATGGAGCTTGCTCACCGTCATGACTATTGCATCGAAAGATTGATGCTGTGAGGTCTCGCTATGGTTGGCAGCAAAAGAAACTGACCAGTTCTCAAATGAAGAATTCCCATCATGGCTGTAAGATAATGACAGAACCTTTGACATGAGTTTAAGACCATCTTTATCGAGCTTTTTGCATAACATGTCTGTAAGTGTCTGCAAAAGATAGATATCAGAAGACAGAGAGCTAGATATTTAATACAAATTTTTGCGTTGTCATCAAACAAATAATCTGGAAGCATGGGTTATCCATAAAGGCTCTTTTACAAGTAAACAGTACTGAAAAAGTTTGATCTGGCATAGCTATCTTAGCAGATAGCGGACATATAATAGCATAATGCAGTTTTGTTACACGTTCTGCATGCTGAAACTGTAGGAATGTACAACAAGCAAGCACTATTTCATGTGGAAAAAGATGTATTAGGATTCGTCTCCTTCAAAGTATTTCTCAGTGTAAACGGATGTAGTGTGGAAGATATAGAAAGTTAAGGAACATCTAAGCCATAAGGTTGGCCTATCATAGGTATTGCAGCAGATATGGCAACAACATTGGGGTTAAAATCTCCAATTGTATGGTTCCAACCTTAAAAAAATCCCACAATCAGAAGTTGACTGCATTGGGTAACTGTAACTACCCATTGTAGTGCATTTTGGATGGTCAGTAAAATACATAGAAACCCAGTTGAGTCTATATAATTGTGAGTGAAATCATTAAAATATCCCTGCGTGGGATGGTCAGTAAAAGACAGAAATCCAGAAGTCGAGTCAAATATAACTGACAGTGGCAACCATTCAAATTTCCCTGGTGGAATGCATCATCTTAAGACACTAGTATCACTGAATTTGCATATGAATTGTGTCTACTAGAATGTCATTGGTGAGCCACCTGATAGAAAGAGGTCTCAACTCCCCACAAAGGAGGTTGAAATTCAGTTTAGCGTCCAACTGAATCTTGAAATGTTCCAAATTTACAGTTCAAATTGTTTTGCCCCACAATAAATTCATGATAGGAAAGAACGTCATATTGAGCATGTCCATTCAGAGATTAGCATATAACAAGTATAAGGAGAGAGCAATTTATGACTCTGCTCCCTTTGCACAGGTTCGATAACAGTCTAGTAACGCAACCAATGATAACATTGGGTACAAGAAGCAAGATACATCAATTTCTTTCAAAAGCATTAAAGTCAGCCATAGACTCATAATATTTCCTACCTGCATCCCACCTTCAAATGAAAAAGAACCACGTTGACGCTTCAATTTTCCTGAAGAAGTTTCTCTTTCTCCATTTTTATCCTTTTTGGCAGATAATTTTGATCGAATAGCACCAACTATGACTGAACCAAACCTGATAGTAGAGAAGATCTTTAGCTTATCAACTACTGCTGACCACCTCTAATATCCATTAGTACCTTCAAACCCATATCAATCTTGTCAAAGCCAAGATTGTGAGCTAGAATGTTGGTTCTTGTTCAAAGAATTTCTAGTCACACTCTATAATAACTGAAACTCTACAAAATTCGACATAAATTTGCCAATGATAAACAACTAAAAACTCAAGTTTTATCTAAACTAGACCCAAAATCTAACCATTCACATACTTGACAAATATAGATATAACGTTATATGCCACATTAATTAATTTCAGTAATTGTCTGTCTTAGATAGAGAAGACATCTATGCTACTGCATATAGGTTTTCATAGCTGGTTTCAATTACTCAACTAGGCACAAATCCAACATGTAATTCATAGTAAAATGATTCTTTCACCAGGTTACTGAGCACCCACTATGGGTTAGGCCCTTGTTCTCCTTAACAAGTATGGTGTTTACAATCTCCCTACATGATTTGCAATTCTTCCTCTGTTATGAAAAGAATATTTTAGATAGGTTATGTCAAGGATTATGGTTACCAACAGCTTCACCACACCCCCTTACTCCTCACTAGATGATTCTATACATTTGTGTTTAAAAACAAAAACAAAAAAAAAAAGTAAAGAACAAAAAAGTGATAACAAAAGAACATATAATAAAGACTCTAATGAATAAGAAGGGACAAGAACAATCAGAGAATGAAATCCATGAGTAGCTTAGGCAGCCACTTTAAATGTTAGTATTTGTATGACATAAGAAGGGATGAGAACAATTAGAGAATGAAATCCATGAGTAACTTAACCATTGTTGGCATTATTAAAGCAGCAAGTATCTATCACAAAATAAGAAAAAAATACTCATGCTTCGACCAGAAATATTTGTAGCAACGGAAGGAGGACATGGTCAAAGTGCAAGATAGCATTAGAACATAATCATACTGATAGCAAAGTCTCCCAAAAAAAGCCAATATAACCAAGTAGAAGAATCCTCGCTCAATTTTTACTAGCATCACATTAAGCAGGATGACATACTCTTATTTGATGGAATTTGTGCTCAAGATGCAAGTCAAAAGTTTACAGTGCATATAAGATCAGTACTATTACTACCTTTGATGCAGGCATCACATTTATCCGACTTGTAAGGTTATGAAGCTTTCACAAACATTTTTTCTTGTTTCCTTTTTTTTTTCCCCTTATTCTACTGAACTTGAAGCATAGCGCATATTCTTTTGGTACTGTAAACCTATTGGCATCATGTAACATACTTTATCTTGCTACATATTACATTTTAAATTTTCAATTATTTAAGATTTATGATATTTTCCAAACACACACATCTCCTCAGCAATGTAATGAGAAGATGGTGTGATATATCATCTCCTATAAAAGCATTAGATTATGTAGTCTACAAAACTTACGGAACTTTCATAAACTTTTTCAGTTTTTGTTTTTCCCTTCTGTAGGGGAAGGGGGGGCACACCAGGGGCTGGGAATTACTGGGAAAATTGAATTCAATAGTAAGAATGAATGAAAATTTAGAGTTTGATGATAAAGAAACTATGTTTTTAACTAATTAATTAATCGCTACTAATAACCCCTCCAATGTTGTTATGCATAGCTATATCTTTGTGGACTAGCTAGTCTCAAGCCCTAGTGAAGGAGCGTTACATCAGGTCAGCAGCCGGTCTGAACCTTTCTAAATCCCTTATGATACAGATCCTGCATAGCTATACCTTTTGTTTGTTAGCCAGTCTCAACCCCTAGTGAAGGAAGGTTGTGTCGGGTTAGCAGCCGACGTAAACCTTTCTAAATCCCTTATGAAACAGATCCTGAACCATTTTATTTACAAAATTAGATAACCTGTGCAGAATTTTGACATTGTTGGCATGTCAAACACTTTGTTTTGGCCACCATGTCTTCAGAATTTGGACAGGCATGGAATGAAAAAAGGAATTTTATATATTTCTCTTTAATTAAAGGATATCTGATATCATTGAGATTCAGTAACCAAACAGACTCGATTTATTTTCCTAATTGAATAATCTTTTACAACCTTCAGCATGAGAATAAGATGAAGGAACTGAAAGAATGAGGTGTACTACTAGATATAATATTCTTCAAGGAGATATCAAAAATTCCTAGCGGAAACATTGATGCAGAAGCAGAGAAAAAACATAATGGAAATAAATGATAGGTCTAAAAACTAAAGTGAGGTTAAGGTGTAAGAATGATTTATAAGAAAGAAGATCAGGGTAATATTATTGATGAATCCCCAAGTCCTGTGATTAGCACCCGAAATCAAAAATACCAAACATGAATAACACAAAATATGACAGGAAGAAGCAAGTTGCATAGGATTTACCTTTTTTCTAGATTCCATAGCTCTGGAAATGTATGACGCATCTGTTTGAGATGATAAAAGGTAATTAAAGAACACTTAGGGATACATGAAAAAGAAAATTTTACAGTAGGCCTGCATGGCGCAAGGCAGAAAATAATAACAATTCACTATTATTGACCAGAAAGAGTAACAGCTTAGAAGCCACAATACAGTGCCAAAAATTTTAGCTGAAGACTCCTTTCTTAGTTTACGATCAAAAAGTTAAACCCCAAGACTAGAACGATTACATTCCTCAGAATCAATATTTCAAGAAAGCTCAGTATAAAGATACAAAGACATTACTCACAGACAGAGATTCAGGATCTGCAGCACTTGTGCCCGCAACAAAAGGGTCAATAAGATAATCAACAATCTTCAGAAAAAGAAAAAGGGCAAAAAAAAAAATGATCAGGAAAAAGATTGCTCAGTTAGACCAAACAGATGTGCAGATTTGACTATGCTGCACGGATAATCAAGTAATCAGACAAATAAAATGAACGTAAGTACAGAACTATTAAGAGGTAAAAAATCGCTATAATAAACAACATTGAATACCTCTTTTCCAAAATGACGCTGAAAGAACTCTGCCACACTACAGAGAAAGAAGAATTCAAGTGTTCAGAAGCAGTTTAGGGATCGCTTCCCAACTTATTGAAAAAATAAAAAAAGAAGAAGATGCAAGTAATGTATAGTAGTAAGTCCACATTCTTTCCTGTTTTGCCCAGATAATTCAACTGCAAAAATTCTACTTGAAAACAAAGATAATAAATTGAAATATTCATCTCTCCGTGAGAAATGCAGTGCCAATGCATTGACGGATAATTCAAGATTCATTTTTAGATCAAAGTACAAATCATTTTTAGCTCTTGCTCCCTCCCCACTTGAATACAAAGATAATATTTTGAAAAGAATTAACTCATATCCACATGAGAAACTGCAATCTTCCCTCTCTCCCCCAATCATAACAAACACACGCAGGCAAGCATGCACATCCAGCTGAAAGAAAAGAAGAAAAATTGCAGTTCAAATGCATTAAATGACCTTTATATTGGATTGATTTGTCCTTTTATCTCCTTTAATATTACAATAAGAATGAGCCACTTACTTCCCTGTATGAAACTATAATGGAAATAAATCAGGATCTTCGAAGGCTGGCTAAATGGCAATTAGCAAATCAACATATTGTTGAGTGTGGTACTGTAACTGAACATGGTAACAATTTCATAAGATGATAACATATAGCAGTGAGAATCCTTTGCATTTATGTCTGTCCAAATATTTTTTAATATGATGCTCAAAGATAACAGATGAACAAAGGTGAGAGGGGTATAGTAAAACAGAAGAAGAAGAAACCACATATGGAGAACATGTAAGATACTTCCATGAAATTCCACAGGATTGGTGAACGTCAAAGTAAGTGGTCTGTTCTTTAAGATCAAAGAGGGTAAAGAATTAACGGCTCCAAACCATCTATGGCACAATTTCATGGTAATTTGTGTGGCATGCTTGTGATTGGACCATGTCTGGTTCGAACAGTGGCAACTCCATAGTTCTGTATAAATCCAAGTGGCATTGTGGAGACGAGACTTAGAAGAAACCAAGAAGAATGCCACTTGGATTCACCTAGAATTACTAAGCTGCCACTGCTCAAACCAGGTGTGGGTCAATCATAATTGTGCCACACAAAGTACCACATCCATGCCATAGATGATTTGCAGCCATGAGTAACTAACCACCTCCAATTCATTTGGCTCTATCTTGACCAAGTTCAACCTCAAGTAGGCCAATACAACTATCACATGTTTCTATATTTGGTTTGGTAATGGACACAATAACATCATAACTAAGCATCCAAGTTTATATAACAAGTTGTAGCATGTGACAACAAAGAAAGTTATAATGAAGAAGCAAACAAATTTCATCACATAAATGGGCTTAATCACCTTTCCTCTAAAGACCCATTAGACACCTTTGAGGCATTATTTTCCTTAGCAGAAACTCCCCGCGATAATGGCTCCAAAATTATCTGAAGCTGCAAACACGGAAATATGCACCATATGGGGTATATTTCCAGGAATTTGTAAGCATTAAAAAAAATAAAAATAAACTAAAAAAACAGTTTTGAAGCTAAAGCAACAGATAAATGAAACACGGGACCTAATATTTTCAGGGTGCCAGATCTACTATTATCTTGAACAATCTCTAACGATTTTATATGACACTCTAAAGAAAAGGTGACCGCTCACATTTGCACAAATGACATTATCTAAAATCTATAATCATAGTGTATGTCCATATGATTAAATTTTAGGTAAACAGCTACAGTGATTGTTCAAAATGGCATTACTTTGTGTGGCATGCTTTTGATTGTAGTGTATGTCCATATGTTGAATAATTTCAACATGAAAGATCATCTTATTGCCATTCTTTTATAGTTTACAGAACATTCTTAGCTTATAACTTGTTGCACAACATAATGGCAGAAAAGAAATGGAAAGTTTTACAAAGAAGCAGATGGTAATGGCCAAGTTCACAAGTTTGAATACAAGAATGCAGTTTGAAAAGAAACTAAATCCACAAGCTTATGGTACTTCCCTCTCCATGGAAAATTGATGGTACGAGATTTCCATTGCTCAATTTGTCAATTAAGGATGGAGGAGGAGAAAAATGGGTATGGCCGGTGACATAGTGAATAGAAATTCGTAAGTTCTGCCATGTGCTAGCTAGTAAACTGGAAAACCTCCACCAGAAGTTGATAGTTCCAAAATTCTCCTTTTTACATTTATATATTGGGGAATACCTGAGACCCTAGGCTTCTGTTAATTTTTGAATAACAACAGTGCCCATGCAGTCCCTATTACATTCAAAAGTGCTCCTAGTCATAACTTGCCTGAACTTGTCAGACATTGTTAAATCTTTAAGAGATTCCAGTTTGATATACTTTAACAAGAGATTTGATGTGATGCACAAGCATGTGTTGGAATTATACGTCATGTTTGTACACTCAGAATTGTAGGTCAAAAGGGTCAAGACTCAACTGAAATTTCATCATTATTTGTAACAAACATTTTATTTTCTCACCATATATCTTTAGTAGTTTTAAATAAAGATAAATATTAGAATCAAAACATCATAAAGATTAGAAAGAAAAAAAAGGTCTCATCATCTCCTCAAAACCTCTAAACAGAAATAAGGTGTGTAAGATCAAGGTCTTGATTTCACTAATTGAAAGTTAAGCATTCAATGGAAGTAGAAAGGACTCCAGCAATGGATTAAACAAATATCCAATATAGTAGATGTGCCTCAAATACACTGTTAGAAACAGACCTTTGACTGAGCAGAAAGAAAATTGCTCTTGATCAGCGCAATTGGATTTGTGGGAATCTGATGTGCATAATTGAACAGAGGAACTGGTCAACAGTTGAAATGTAGAAAACAGAAGAAATAACAGGACAAAGAATAACGGAAAAAAAAAGTACTCCCAAGCCCCTACATATTGCACTAAGAAATAAGAACAAAAGGAACATACTCGTTCAGTTGTGCAACCGAAGTAAACAAAACTTACCAGTTTTGGTGTACCATTTCTTACAATGTAACGTTTGTTTTGGGAAATTGGCTGTAACATGAGATAAGAAGCAACTTTAGCAGGGAGAATATCATAAATTAAGGATATCAGCCACCATAGAATATAATTCAGACTTCAAACTCAAAAGCAACAAGGTACATGTTCAATATGCTAAGCACAAGAAAAACAACAAGGTACGTGTTCAATATGCTAACCACCGGAAAAGCAACAAGGTACATGTTCAATATGCTAACCACAATCAATCAGGAACTTGCTTGTGAACTTGGTGTATTAGATTTTCAATATTCAATTATCAGGATTTGATAGTTGTATGTATTTGTGATCTTGTTTAACTTATACAACACAGAATAAGCATTGTTTGCGCATTCATTGACATCATTTAATTAGTCTTCTAATAAACTTCACATTGTTTCCGCATCCATGGACATAATTTAATTAGTCTTTTAACATCAACCTGAAAATCAGATTAAGTACAAAATAAGGTACCGAGTTTATAATAATTACCAGAACAACCAAAGAAACATATATAGTGCTTTGAAATAGAAAATCCCCATGACATGAGAATGCATCTACTGGATTGAAATCATTGGATCTTTCACTCAAAGCTATAATGACTTGTAAGTTCCAGCCAACCTGTATAGCTCAATACTGCTGGAAAACTTGAAATGCCTCTAAGCATATGGAGTACAAAATGGCTACAACAAGGGTCTTCAATTGAAACAAAACATGTTATCAAAAAACGGTGCATCTTGGATCTTGCAACCCCAAAAATTAATTGAAATAATTGATCAAGAAAGAATTGATAACAACACATGTCGAAATGTATGTATCAATCCTTTGTTGTCTTCGTGGAGTTAAAATTGAATATTGAAATACATACATTATAGGCACTACGTTACAATTTATAGACCATATATATATATATATGTATATATATGGATGATAATGTATGACACCAATGTTTGAGCACTCAAGTACATCCTGTCTATGTTGCTCATTATTTCTTCACATAAATAAATAAAAAAAACATAATGCAAGTGACGTCAGAGAAGTATGAAACATGGCACACAGGCAGCAACAAGTGGGAAACAGCTTGGCTGACTTTCCTCCTTTTTTTTTTTTTTTTGTTCTTTGAACAAGTGGCAGGAACCAACCAAAGACAGGCCATCCTGAAAAATGAAAATAAAGGATGACCAACCCAGTTTTATATCACAATCAAAAGCTAAATTGAGTCATGATAAATGAAACATGGGAAACTAAAAGGTTGACCAATCAGATCGAGGAATATGACAAAGAAAGAAATATAGCTCCATGATCCACAAGTGATGATTGAAAAGGAAAAGAAAAAATGAATAGAAGTAAAGAAAACGGTAAAGAAAGAAACAAAAAAGAAAGAAATATACAAATTGTTGCTTTTCTCGAAGCCCAAGTTCGTCGAGCAATGTTTTGACCTCCGTCTCACTCTCTGTCTGCACAAGGAGACAATCTGAAATTCAACGTAATACTCAGAGTGGATTTCAAAAACAACTTCATAAATCCTCAAAAATACAGGAATCCCTTCTGGCTAACCAAATTACTTAATTTCTTCCTTAACACCCATTCACTCGCCCCACAAAAGCATTATAACTAAATTCAGACTGCTAAAACATTTGGTGTTACTAACAAACTCACCATTGTATTTGCTCCTTCATCCCATATTAAACCAGCCCGTGAAACACTTCTTAATTTTCCTCCAGCTCTTTCTTCAGATTCAAATACAGTGACATTCAAACCATATGATTTCAACTTGTAAGCCGCAGCAAGCCCACTGAACAATCATATGATACTTTAAGAGTCAGAATTACTGGAAAGAAAAACTCTACTGTATTTATCTGATAATACACCATAAATTTACACGCATAAATCAACTATGTATAAAATGTAAGCATTAGGCAAGGCAACTCAAGGAGGTGTTTTGAGTAGCCTCTGATATGCACATGCGCCCGCACACGCACACACACAGAACACTCCGGGAGGTGTTTTGAGTGTGCATTAGGCAAGGCACTTAATATAAATCAATAAACAGAAGCAATTAGGGTTATATAAAATGTAAGCATTAGGCAAGGCAACTCAGGGAGGTGTTTTGAGTAGCCTCTGACATGCACGCATGCACACACACGCACACACAAAAAAAAATCATATTTGTGCATGTACAGTAGCCTGTAATTCAGAAAAACAAAAAGAATTATAACTATTGAGAACATATTGAAGGAGAAAAAAAGGGGGAAATTGTTTCTCGATTGAAAAGAAACATGCAGTTACCTACATTGACGGCATTCTTTGCTAACTCCAGCACTAATTAACTTGTAAGGTATTCATATAGATACAAACACAATAACATTAATCAAGACATTCTCCTTCTAAAAATTCCCCTTGTCTCTAATGCAAATCTAACATCGGTCCATGAATGACTTGTTATGCAGATATGTGCACAAAGCTATATCGGTCCATGAATGACATGTTATGCAGAAATGTGCACAAAGCTACATGCATATACACACACATGATATGGTGCCAATACGGAATATGAAATCGCTACACATTGTCCAGGCAGATCGATATTTTTAGTCAAAATTTCCTGAAAAATTATCATAGCTCTTCAACATTGCTCACTTGTAGCATTAATGGATGATAATGGTGATAATGATGAAAATCTTAAAAATTCACAAATAAGAAAGCTAATTCAAGCATGTTACATAACATACCTAACGCCGGCACCAACAACAGCAACGGATTTTCCAGAACCTGGAGATCATATTTCGAAATTATAGTGTTAACTAAGTAAGACGATTAACTTGAATAATAAATAATTAAACACGAAAAGATAATAAAAATGAATATAAATCTACGATGTACGAGTATCCATTTGAGTTGTTCTACAGTTCATACTAATTAAGCTATTTCTTTCTTCGTAGCATCCAACAAGAAACCCTAATTTTCAGAACTTCTCATCGGATTACTTTGCTGGCTCTGATAGTTTCTCACATTAAGTAGTCAATTAACAAGAAGATTCTATTTTCTTCATTTGATCGAGTTTCGTTTGTGTGTGTGTGTGTGTGTGAGAGAGAGAGAGAGAGAGAGAGAGAGTACGGCTGCTTTTCTTATCTTCATTGATGGTTGAGGCCATTTCGAGCTTCTCAATTCGCTGCTGCTGTGAGACTTTGGATGCAGAGAAATAACAATATACCAAATACGGAGCTACGTATCGTCTACAGCCAAAAGCTACAACAGATCCTACAGCAATAAATGTGTAGTTTTTGGCTGTAGACGATATGTGCCCCAAATACGGTGTCGGGACAAAGAAAACGGTAAACTGTTTTTTTTCTTTATTTTTAAAGGCAGTATTCCAACTATTTTAAGCAAATGATAAGAAAAATTCATTTATTTTTATTTCAACAAAAAAAAAAAAAAAACTTTAAAATCATCAAAAATTTCCCCTTTTTTCTTTTTTTTATTGTATTTTGAATTGTTTCTTAACTTTTCAATTACATCAGAGACATTATAATTTAACACGTGGCAAGTACATTAAAATATCAGAAAATGGAACTTATAATAATTTATCAAAACAACTTAATATCTTTTAATCGTCCTAATATCTTTTAGTATGTTCAATGTGACCCATCGTATGGTGCATCCCATATCAAATTGCGGAACATTAGCTTTGAGTAGGGTTGTAATTCGGTCGGTTTGATTCGGTTTAGTGGTTAAACCTAAATCAAACCGAATTACATTACACTAAACCGAAAAGCAAACCAGACCGAATTAGAAAACCAAAAACCAAATCGAATTATAATGAATAAAATCCAAAATCGAACCAAACCAAAACAGAAACCAAATTGTTTGGTTTTTCTGTTCGGTTTGACAAAATTAATACTATTTTCTATACAAAACACATAAACACATATATTTTTATATTATATATAATCTACTTCGGTATTTTCGATTCGGATCGGTTTAGTTGAAGCCTTAACCGAAAACTAAACTGAACTAATTCGATTTT